>OVAN01002675.1:0-32321 GCA_900406275.1 Anastatica hierochuntica
AAAGCATATGGCTTTGAAGATGCACTTTATAAGAGATAAAGTAGCAGATGGAGAGATTAAATTGACCAAGGTTCATACAAGTGTGAACCCTGCAAATGTGTTTACAAAGGTATTGCCTGTGAACAAGTTTAAGCAACTATTAGACTTGTTAGGCATGACTGAGGNCATGCTTCGAGGAGGGAGTTTGCTAAGAGATTGGAGAAAGTGTCTTGACCAAGGTGGAGTTTGTTATAAGTGTTGGTCAAAGACACTGGAACATACCGAAGGTTTGGGATTAAATCGGGAAACTAAATCGGGTTTTAAGAGATTTGTTAAGTCTCTTGGTTATCTCTCGGTATTGAGATAGAGATAACGACGTCGTTTTGAACAGAGATTTCATCTCTTTCAAAACAGAGCATAACAGAACTATATAACGGCCAAGGGAGGTTGTTATGGTTTTGGCGAAGATCGATCGAGCTAAAAAGAGAATCAAAAGAAGTGAGATCGATTCTGGAAGAAAGAGAGAGATTCAATTTTGATTTTCGGGTGAGAGAAACAAATTGTATCAAAGAGAGAAACAGTGAGAGATTTGATCTTTGGTGAGTGTTTCTTTCGGAGAAATCTTTTTCCGGTGAGTTCTGTTGTAATTTCGGTGACATTGTTCCTAATCTCTTAGTGGATTCTGAGGAAACTCCTCGACCAGACGTAGGGTGAAGTTTATCACCTGAACTGGATAAATCGTGTGTTTGATCTTGTGTTGATTCTCGATTCAATCTCAAACAAAACAAGTAACCAATCCGAAGCAAAACTTGAATCAAATCTCAATACGTCTCAAAATCTTTGAAGGTTTTACAACAACAGTGCAGTACTCCAACAGAAGACATGATGTATATGCTGTGGGAGAAAAGAGAAACGGCCGATCAAATCAACAATTTTCGATCTGAAATTTTTATACAAGGTAAACGACTCGTCGATCTTCGTTCTTTATTTTACAGAATGCAATTTAGAGTTTTCTACTGAAAGTTATAGGCGTTTTTCTAAGAGGTTCCTGTGTTGTCTGAGTCTGCAATCAGTCCGTGTTTGAAGGACATTTTCAAGGGAAAAAGGAGTTCGAGGATTCCATAGAGTTGCAGACGACCAGAAATAAAATTACCGTGTCTTCCTTCAGTAAGTAAAATTACCGTTATGCCCCTGTCCGAGTTTCTTGTTTTGGAAAGTTTCCAAATATGGCAGGTTTACATATTTGGTAAGCTTCCTTTTTGGGAATGTTTCTCTTTTTGGTAACTTTCCTTGTCGGGCATGTTTCCTTTTTGGGTAACTTCTATTTATGGCAATTTTCCATAAATAGTAAGTTTCCTCTTTAAGTAGGTTCCCGTCTAAGGACTGATTCGGGTTCCTAATTCAGGTCCTTTTTCGGAAAGAGGATCAACAAAGGAGAAGAAGGATGACGGAGGGTCATCATGGGGTAAAAGCTTAGAAGGAGGATCGTCAAACAACAGTTCAAGAGTCGTCTCTTCGATGTGGCCAAGGTGAGGAGTTCTCGTCCCCGTCTTACTCGTTGCCTGTTTAATTTCGTTAGATTAGGATTAGAGTATCGGCCGATGTCGGGCTATGACATAAAGTCTTATACGCCTAAGTGTGATTGTTTGTTGGGTTGCTAAGTTGAGCTGAGGCTAGAGCCTGAACCGTGAGAACATAGATTTGTTAAATGAAAGGAATATGTCTAATTGGCATTGTTTGAGAATTACACTAAATGACTCTAGGAGTAGAATAACAGATAATCTCTACAGTTAGGCACAGAGCGTATTGTGGAATCATGTTAAGCGTGTGGACTGTCCTTTCCCCGACGCTCGGTGAAGTTTGTGTACCCATCAACAGCGCTATTTGAGATAGGGGTTGATGGGGACACCGGGACCCTGACCAGATGAGCTGGAAGAGCAAGAGACTGGACTGGGGAGTGCTACCGAATGAGATATATAAGCAAAAGGCTGGGCACACTTGTGAAAAAGAAAGCCCTGATGCCCCATACCCGGTTACGTGGAAGTGAAGAAAGCTCGGTCGCTATGGTGGTGCTCAGGTCAGTTGGCTTGAGCCTAAAGTTTTAGATCATGCGACTTATGAGTCTGTGAGATCAGATGAGCGAGGACGCATTGTGGAAGGAGGCAGCCGAAAGGCCCATGTTTGAAAGTAGCTCTAGAAAAAGTGTTTTCTTAAAAATTTTTAAAGAAGTGTTTAGTAAGATAGTACTTGTTCCAAAGGTTTTGATCTGGTAGTTGCTTGTGTGGCACACTAGGTGTCTTCTGTGTTTTTTAGGGGTTGTGGTCTAGTTCTAATCTTTCGGGGTTAAGCGGCTAGCGGGTGAGACAGAGTCGGGTCTGTCCTCACTGAGTGACTTGTTTGAAAAGTCACTCACCCTTCTCTTTTCCACTTTTTCTTTTGGTGTTTCTGCAAGTTGCAGTTAGAAGCAAAATTATTGACCGGTTGGTGAAGTTTGCTCCGGTTTTGGCGGTTCCATTTGGAGCAATTCTGGTCCCCTCGGATAGGGATGTTACAAATGGTATCAGAGTCTAGGTTAAAGGCCGCTCGGGTTATGACCCGGAGGGTCATAGCTTTTCCAAAATAAAAATTTATTTCAAATAAAATTATTTTTCTCGGGACACAAAAAAAGAATTTCAAAATCACCAACTGGACGTTAGTTTAGCTTCTAGCGCAGGAGTTTTCTTTTGAGTTCCAAGGCGTCAGAGCATCGACTACAAGAGTTCCAAGACTCGGCTACCGCATCAACCAGAAGACATCTTCTAGTGCCATGATCAGTGAGAATTTAGCCGCCGTATCTAGAGCCTGCAAGGGGGGCACCAAAGAGAAGATCTAGATCTGGGTGCGAGGGGGTAAAATGAAGTTCTAGCAATATGATTATGTGTCGGGTTTTGTTTAATTGTGTGTGCTTGCGAGTCTAGGTCCTTAGGCTTCCGATTATTAGTTTTTTCCAAGGAGGGGAGTCCTCATTCCGTGTCAGTTTCTGTCTTGTAGCCCATCGTTCAAGCTCCAAAGCTTAAGTTAGAATTGGCAGAGCTCACGTGCTAGTACATTCGACTGAGACTCATGTACGAACGTGACTACGACATCGCGGACTGGTTGTAGCTGCTCTCTAGCCACGGACTCAGCGCGCAAGGACCAGTGGTAGTTATCGTGGGAAACTAGATAGCTACTCCTGTTGACCTGCTACTGTGGTTCTTCGTCGTGGAGCCATTTCTAAATCTTCCTAATTCAAAGTCGTCGGTTCTTCAAGTTGTTGAAGTTGGTTATACCAGAGCTACCGGAAAGTCTGAATTGGAGACCCCGCTCATTCCAAGGTCTAAGAAGCTTCAACATCTATTGAGGAGTACACGACAACCAAGGGGGTTCCGTGTTGCTGGGAGTTGGTAGTACTAAGTTCCGCCAGAGCAAGGTAGTGGAGGCTGAGCAAGGACAGTTTGGTTGGATCACTGAGCTATAAGGACGCAGTCGGATAAAGAGGTCGCCTTGGTGTTGAGATGATATTGGGTACGTCTAGAGCTCCACCAAGTAAGAAGAGGAAGCTCCCATGAAATCGGATTAAGTATTTTACGTCATGGCTAATGGGGATGGAAACCCAAGTTATGGTGTAAAGGAAAAAGGACCTTGCGGGACAGGACCACAAGTGGATGTTGTTAGGATCCAAGGACGGTGTTAGGAAAGCACCATGTGGATCTGTTGCTAAAAAGCTAGAGCATGGAAGAAAGTAGAGCGCAACGGAAGCATGGTGAAATAATATCGACAAGTGTCGTACTTCGTTCAACTAAGTTCAACTTAGGGCTAAAGGAATGCCTTAAGGCAAGAGGTATAAGGACATAACCTCAACTAAAGATGAGGGTTTGAGCGTAAAGGACAAGTCTTGTAAGGAACGACCTCCTGTATAAGGACTTAGATATAACAAGAACTGCCTAGAAGGAACCTAGGTAGAGTACATGGTGGGAAGATGGCCCGGAGTTGGCATTAACCAGGAAACCATACTTGTGCATGAAAGATAAATGCCAATGGACATTGTTGAGATCAAAAGACAGATTCTCCATGGTTGATAGACGGCAGAGAAAGGAAATCTCTGGTGCATAAGGAAATGTACAATCGTGGTCTCCCTAGAAGAAGGACACCTCGACAATGGTCAAAGGAAGACCGAACCTATGTGTTGGCACATTCGACAGGACTCGTGTGCAGACATATCAGTTATCTAGAGTTATGGGTGTTGCAGTTCTAAGAATTCGGGACGAATTCTCTGCAAGGAGGGGAGAGTTGTAGTACCTGATTTTAGCCCCCGGTTAAGTTTTAGAATTTGTTTCCCGAACCGAACCAAGCCTTGACCCTCTCTATTTAGTCCCTAAAACCTAATTATTTTTCTTATTTTTCTCCCAAGCCGTCGACCAAAGCCTCAGAAGGAAAACCACAAAGATTTTCGCAGCCAACCATTGGAGAGAAGAGGGAAAATGGAGAAGAGAGATGAGTGCAGTGCAGTCCAGCAGAAGACATGATGGATATGCTGTAAGAGAAAAGAGAAACGGCCGATCAAATAAATAATTTTCGATCTGAAATTTTATATAAGGTAAACGATCATCGATCTTCGTTCTCCATCTTACAAAATGCAATTTCGAGTTTTCTACTGAAAGTTATAGGCGTTTTTCAGAGTTTGAAGGACGTTTCCGAGGAAAATGGAGTCCGATCGGAGTGAAACCAGAGCCCAAGGATATAGGACATCTGTAGCTATAACTTGACCGTTCGGATCGAGGAATTAACAATTAGTTTTAAAGTTATAGGCTTGTTTCTAAGCGCTAGAGAATCTGTCGGATTTCCAGAACGGGCATGTTGGTGTGTTTTTCGAGTTTGGTTGAGTTAACAGAGAATTTCCGAGCTTATCTTCTGTTTGTTCAATGTAGGGACTCATATGAATCCTCTGGTAAAAGGAAAACCGATTCCGGGTTCATATGAGTGGAGAATCGCGTCCTGGAAGTTGGTGCAGCGAATCTGTCTGCGTCAAAAGGAAGTGGAAGAGCTCGAGGATTCCAGAGAATTGCAGACGACCAGAAATAACATTACCGAGAACGTGTCTTCCTTCGATAAGTAAAATTACCATTTTGCCCCTGTCCGGGTTTCCTGTTTTGGAAAGTTTCCAAATATGGCAGGTTTCCATATTTGGTAAGTTTTCTTTTTGGACAGGTTTCCCTTTTTGGTAACTTTCCTTGTCGGGCAGGTTTCCTTTTTGGGTAACTTATGAAAACTTTCCATAAATAGTAAGTTTCCTCTTTATGTAGGTTCCCGTCTAAGGACTGATTCGGGTTCCTAATTCAGATCCCTTTTCGGAAGGAGCATTAGCAAAGGAGAAGAAGGATGATGGAGGGTCATCATGGGGTAAAAGCTTAGAAGGAGGATCGTCAGACAACAGTTCCAGAGTCGTCTCTTCGATGTGACATAAATTCTTATACACCTAAGTGCGATTGTTTGTTGGGTCACTAAGTCAAGCCTAGGCTAGAACCTGAACCGTGAGAACATATATTTGTTAAATGTAAGGAATAAGTCTAATTGGCATTGTTTGAGAATTACGCTAAATGACTCTAGGAGTCGAATAATGGATAATCTCTACAGTTAGGCGCGAAGCCTACTGTGGAATCATGTTAAGCGTGTGGACTGTCCTTTTACCGACGCTCGGTGAAATTTGTGTATCCATCAGCACCACCGTTTAAGCTAGGAGTTGATGGGGACACTAGGACCTTGACCAGATGAGCTAGAAGAGCAAGAGACTGGGTTGGGGAGTGCTACCGGATGAGATATATAAGCAAAAGGCTAGGCACAATTGTAAAAAAGAAAGCCCTAAGGCCCCATACCCGGTTACGTGGAAGTGAAGAAAGCCCGGTGCCTATGGTGGTGCTCAGGTCAGATGGTTGAGCCTGAAGTTTGTGATCACGCGACTTATGAGTCTGTGAGATCAGATGAGCGAGGACGCGTTGGGGAAGGGGGCAGCCGAAGGGCCCATGTTTGAAAGTAGCTCTAGGAAAAGTGTTTTCTTAAAAAGTTTTAAAGAAATGTCTAGTTAGATAGGACTTGTTCCAAAGGTTTTGATCTGGTAGTTGCTTGTGCGACACACTAGGTGTCTTCTTTGTTCTTTAGGGTTTGTGGTCTAGTTCTAGTCTTTCAGGGTTAAGCGGGTAGCGGGTGAGACAGAGTCGGGTCTGTCCTCACTGAGTGATTTGTTTGAAAAGTCACTCACCCCTCTCTTTTTCCTCTTTTTCTTTTAATGTTTCTACATGTTGCAGTTAGAAGCAAAATTATTGACCGGTTGGTGAAGTTTGCTTCGGTTTTGGCGGTTCCATTTGGAGCAATTCCAGTCCCCTCGGATAGGGATGTTACAGAGCCAGCGAAAGAGACCTAGTTCTTGGTTGTGTAGAGCTCAACAAAATAAAGATGGTAAGCCAAACTCACAAAGCCCATCGATGGTGAATTCAAGTACATAAGAAACTGAATCTTGAATTGGCAGTCAGATACCGAAATCTTCTAGAGGAGAGGAGACTCCAACAAAGCTTCTAAAAAAAGAAAATTCAGTGGTTCTGGAAGAGGAACCATTGTTTCCCTAATAGCCAATAGGTGTCTTGACCCGGATGTCAAGGATTAAGGAATCACTGGACAGTTCGTCAACTTCGGGAGACGAGAAAGGCTTGTTCTCCTTACATTTTTTGGCTTATGGAGGCTAAAAATGAAAGTTTTGTTCTTGAAGTGTTTGGTTGGTTGAGTTATGATCATATATAAACAGTGCACCTGGTTGGTCGTATTGGGAGAATTGCGATTTTCTTAAAGAAATGTGTTGATCTACAATTCCTCCAGAAAAGCAAGAATGTCATGAAGATCAAAGTTATAAAGGGTTCTCAAACTTGGTTTCTTTCGTGTATCTACCGAAATTAGGATATCTCTTACGTATATCCACGGGATCCGAATACGAAGTATCGAAACTTGGTTTGGGAACAGTTCTCTCGAATTGGCGTTGCACGGAAGGATCCTTGGTGTATGTTTGGTGAGTTTAATGAGATTTGTAGCTATAAGAAAAATCTTGGTGGACAGCAATGAAGCGCTGCATCTTTTGTGGATAATCACAGTATGATAACTAGTAGTGATATGCATTGCAGGAGCTTCGAAGCTTTCGAAATGGGTTCACGTGGGAGGTGTAAGATATAAAGAATGGATACAATGCCGAATGAAAGAGCTTTTGGTAACACTGCTTGGTTCTCATTATTCCCTCAATCACACCAACAATTCCTGGAGCTTGAAGGTTCTGACTATAGACTGATCTTAATTTAACTTACATCAGATAACGAAACTTACCAAGGTTAGTTCGACACACGACTCGGTGAGGATCCTGATACAGATAGAATTATTCGGGAAGCTTGGTCAAGAGGACTAAAGATCACAATGGTCAGGTGCTAACTTGTGTTTCTGAATGTCGCAAGGCCTTAAGTCGCAGGAGAAAGGAAAGAGGTTTCAACTCCTGGAAACGGATCACAAGTCTGAAACAAGTGCCAAGTTTCTGCGGTTTAATCGATTAGTGGTTATCAAGGGTGATTTGATTCGTGTTTATAAAGAGGAAGAAGATTTTTGGAAACAGAAGAGTCGTGCCAAATGGCTAAAAAGCGGAGATAAGAATTAAAAATTCTTTCATTCGGCTATTAATGCAAACAAAAATAGAAACTCGCTTGATGCTTTAGAGGATGAAAATATACAGGTATCAACAAATAAAAGGAGTCACTGCTGCAACTTACTTCTCAAATTTGTTTGCTTCAATCCGTACACCAATCGGCGAAGATTTTTCCGTTGATTTTTCTGATCGTGTAACAGAGGATATGAACAGGGAGCTCACATGGTCGATTACTAAGGAAGAAACTAGAACTGCGAAACTTTCAGTGCATAGTGGGAGTGCTCTCGGACATGATGGCTTAACAAATTTACTTTTCAGAAATATTGGAATTTCTTGAAAAACTCAGTGATAAAGTAGGTATAAGGGTTCTTTAACTGTGCGAAAATGCTCCAACAATGGAATCATACACAAGTTTGCTTGATATCAAAAGTCAAGAATCCTAAGAAAATGATTGAATTGGGACTGATTAGCTTATGTTTTGTTTTATACAAAATCATCTCAAATTTTTTTGTTCATTTGCATACCTCAAAACTGGAGTTGAACCTTTGAGTATCAGGCCATTTAGATACCTTCAAGCACATATGGAAGAGGTGGAGTGCCAAGTCAGAACCATGATAGCGGAGAGAATAATTCATGGCAGCAATAATCCCTCTTCTAGTATTGTGCTCTTTGTGAAGAAAAAGACAGGAGTTGGCCGTTCTGTGTTGAGTACAAGGCGCTCAATATGGTGGCAATTCCCGATAGTTACCTGATTCCCATGATCGACAAACTTCTGGATGAGTTACACGGAGCAAAGGTGTTCTCTAAACTGGCTTTACGTTCAGGATATCACCAGATTTTAGTGAATGCTAAAGATGTTCCAAAATCTGCATTCCGTACCCATGATGGCCACTAAGAATTATTGGTCATGCCATTTGGGTTAACTAATGCCCCTGCCACATTTTAATCATAATGAATGGCATCTTTGGGTCGTTCTTGTGCAAGTTTGTTCTTGTTTTCGTTGATGACATATTGGTAAACAGCAGAGGCATGGAGGACCATTTGAAGTAGTTGAGTCAGGTTCTGAGCTTGCTGAAGGATCACCAATTATATGCCAACAAGAAGAAGTGTCATTTTGGAAGTAAACAAGTGGAGTACTTTGGTCATATAATTTCAGAGGAGTGAGCATCCACTGACCCGACTAAGATAAATATTATGGTGGATTGGTCGAGTCCAACAACTGTGAGAAAGTTCCATAGGTTCCTTGGCTTAACAGGCTACAATAAGAGATTTGGAAAGGGTTATGGAACAATGGCTAGACCTTTAACATATTTCTTGAAGAAGGATCAATTATTTGGAGAAGTGCAGCAGCTGAAGCATTCTAACAGCTCAAGACAACAATGTCTTTAATACCAGTTTTGGCGTTACCGGAATTTGGAATTGTGTTTGTGGTAGAATATGATGCTTTCGGAGTGTGGTTTGGTGCGGTATTAATGCAACAACAACAACCCATTGCATACTTCAGCCAAACACTTACGGAGAGGCAAAAAGTGAAGTTTATTTATGAAAGAGAATTGATGGCAATCGTGCTCGCCATTCAAAAGTTGAGGCATTACCTTCTAGGAAGAAATTTTTTGGTGAGAACCGACCAAAAGAGCCTCAATTTTTTTTGGAACAAAGGAAGATCAATACAAAATATCAAAGGCGGCTCACTAGACATCTCGGGTTTGACTTTGACATTCACTAAAAACCGTGGTTAGAGAACAAAACGATTGATGCTCTATCACGCATGGGAGGTATGACTGAGTTGCTAGTCCTTACTCTTCCTTCCACTATACAGATTGAGGAGATTAGCAGAGAGGTTGATTATGATCAAGAGTTTCAGACCATTATTCAGCCCATAAAACCGGACCTGCTATCAGGAGTTCACAATAGTTCATGGCAAATTACTAAGGCAAGGAAAGTTGGTGGTTGTCAAGGGGTCGCCTATGATTAAATTGATACTAAGGGAATTCCATGATGGGAAGTTGGGAGGAGATGGTGGAGTTATGAAAACACAGAAAAGAATTGTAGAAGTGTTCTAATGGAAATGGATGATGAATGATATACGTCGGTATGTGGTTGTTAGTGTCACATGCCAAAGGAATAGATACTCTACTTTGGCACCATGAGGCTTGCTTCAACCGCTGCGTATACCGTATACAATATGGGCAGATTTTTCAATGGACTTTGTGGAAGGACTTCCAAAATCAGGGGGAATCAATACATGATGGTGGTTGTTGATCGATTGACGAAGTATACACACTTCTATGGGCTGAAACATCCTTTCACGGTTATGTCGCTATCCTATTTTAGAATGAGGTTGTAAAGCTACACAGGTTCCCTAACACCATTGTATATGACAAGGATAATGTTTTCATGAGCCATTTTTGGAAGGAGTTGTTTCGATCGGCAGAAATCGAGCTTTGCTATAGCACATCTTATCATCCAGAATCTGGCGGGAAAACAGAGGTAACCAACATGAGCCTAGAGACCTGTTTGCGTTGCTTCGCAAGTGAGAAATCGAAGACTCGGGCTAGCTACTTATCTTGGGCAGATTTGAGCTATAACTCATCATATCACTCTGTCATTACGATGTCTCATTTCTTAGTTTTGTATGGAAGGACACCACCTACATTGATAAAGTATGAGAATGAATAACTACAAATGCTGATTTGGAAGAAAGAATGATTGATAGAGATAATATATTGGCATTATTTCGCAGTCATTTGCAGCAAGCATAACACCGAATGAAAGTTCAAGAGGCTGGGCATCAAAGAGAGGTGGAATTTGTCATTGGGTATTTAGTATACCTGAAAATGAGATCTTTTAGGAGGGGGTCTTTGGTTAACAGACCGAATAAAAAACTGGCAGCTCGTTACTATGAACCTTACTCAGTGAAAGCTAAGATCGGTGAGGTAGCTTACAAGCTCAAGCTACCACATGAGGCAAAAATTGAACTCACCTTCCATGTCTCTCCACTTAAGAGGGTTGTGGGTGATCAAGTGGCAGTGGTCACCAATCCTGAACAGCTCATTGAAGAAGGAGTGTTGGAAGCAGAACTTGAACTCATCTTAAGCACTCATACTAATCTCAATTCTGGTTAAGAGGAAGTCTTGGTTAAATGGAAAAGTGAATTTGATTTTGTTGCATCGTGGGAATGTAAAAGTAATGACTAGAAGATGTTTTCTCACTTCAACCTTGAGGACAAAGTTAAAGGCTAATTTCAATGAAAGGTATTAATAAGTATGAGACTACTCACCCACCTATTATCAACCATTACAAAAAGAAGAAGCAGCCTCGTGTTAAATAACTCAAGCAATGATCAAGTTAAATATTTAATAAATTAATAAGAACCATAGTTAAGTGTGCTTTGCGTGGGATCCAAGAGATTAGCAGAGGCACATTGGCTATAGACTGTATAAAGTATGATGAGTAGTATAAATACAATAAGCATGTATTGAACATAGAATATCGAATGAGATCACTGTAAAAAGGAAGGAGAGAGATATCCCTATATACACTCTTATTGTAAACAATTTCTCTATATCACTACAAGGATATTTCTCTTTAATCTCTAGAAATCTCTTTTTCTCGTAACTGGGTTTTCATCAATCTCCATTTCAACTTCCAGAAGATAAGCGGCCGCTAACTGGTTTTTATCGACTAAATGACTTAAGATTGCTATAAGTTAACTTGCTGGTCCAGAGCGATCTCCTTCTGTTGACTCTGAAATTTGATGACTCCTTTGAATGCGACACATGCACCAGCTGAAGAGTCATTTGTTCAACGAACGAAAAAAATCTTAGGAAGTAGTGTTCATCGCGTAGCTCGAGAAGTTCGTCAAGCTTATACCACAACACCACTCACCTCCGGAACCTCATTGGGTACCACGAAAGCGACATTCTTCTGACCATCATTTGCAATTGTTATTCTTTCCAGAGGTAACCAAAAATCCACACGCACAGTTTAATGCTATAATGAGCAAATATCAAACGAAACATGGGCAAACAAAGTTCTCGAAAACTTAGAATAAAAGGAGTCACATCAATGTCAATTATAAAGTTTACACGGACATTTCAAGCATAAATGCAAAAGAGAAAAGAAAGAAACATGACTCTCCAAAGAATCTCCACATCGAACCAAACCAAAACTTAGAAACCAAGAAATTCCTTGTTCCAACTATATTTCCAGAAATACGAAAACTTTGATGCTTCTTCTTCTTTTTCTTAAGTGATAATGATGAAATCGACAACTCCACAATCCAAACTGCATTCGCTAGAATTAAGCTCTTTAATCTACATGAAGTCGTAATCGTCCATGGCATCATAAGGACCAGCCACTAGATCATCATCAGGCTTATCTACAAGAAGTTGTTTCTTCTTTCCACCTGTTTGAATCCAAGAGAACCCGACAAAAACGTATAAGCCAAAGAGAAACTGATATAGGCATAGACCAAAACGGATCAAATATTTGCCCCAGCAACAATAAGTTAAGAACAGAGTGTGTTTAGTAAGCGACTGTCAGTGGACATACCCGTCTTCTTTCTGCCAGCAGCAGCTTCTTTCTCTGCCTTTAGCTTTTCATTTGCTATTGCTGTAATTGACGAAGCAACATCTTTAACATCTGCTGCCTTCATGTTGGTCACTGAAAGTCTCACGACTGCTTTGAGTAGCGCAATATAGTGATAACTTTTCTGCAACAGAAACCAAAACTCGATTTTAACATGCTATGTGCGTCTGTTATAGCCAAGGGAAGAAAAGGCGCAAGACATATTACAGTATACTACCTCATATGGTTTAAGCCTATGAGAAATCATTTCAGCATATTCCAAAAAATCACTTTCAGACTTGGGGATGAACATATCAAGGGTTTTCTCTTCATCCTTTGTTCCAAAGAGTTCAGCAGTTGCCCGGTAGTCAGCTTCCTCAACAAGTCTGCGAAAAAAAGAACATACTGTATAAGAACACACATGACCATCACAGCCTTTGGTCTTTTTATAAATTTTCTAATAAATGACATTTTTTTTCTCCCAACACCGACACAAAGTGCAAAACTAAAGTGAAGCATTATGTGAGGGAAAGAGTAGTTGTTTTAGACTGTACCTCTGCTGGCGAAATTTCTCAGCAATAGGATCTAAAGGCTCTTCCTTTGGAACTTCTTTGGGAACTTCGGCTGCTTTACCCTTCTTTTCAACAGCTTTGGAAGCTGCTTTCTTGGGAGCCTTATCAGGAGACTTCTCTGTAACAGGCTTTACAGGAGCCGGCTACACAAAAAACAGAGATGGAAACGAAGTTGTGATAAATGCAAGAGAATTCTGTGCCAAAATAAATGTTACAGCTGGTATATTAAACCAAATTAGGCGAAGTAGAGAGCAAAAACTAAGATATACCGGAGCAGGTTCATCATCATCCTCCCATGAATCCTTAATTTCATTCTCATCCACATCCTCATCATCCCAGTTATTTTTAAGTTCAACTTTTGCTGGAAGTGGTGCAATATGCTCATCCTCTGAAATCATAAAATAGAAACTATAAGAAATAGAACTCCAAAAGTCTTAACGTAAAACTCATCATATTAGCAAATAATTCACATTCAGCACTATGAACAACTAAGAGGATTATTTTCACAACATAAGAGAGGAAACTTAAAGTATAGCCTTACCCCAGTCATCCATATTTGCAGCTAATTATCGAGAACAGAATATAAGCTGCTATATGAATCCAACCGCAAACCTGCCAGACATACGAATAAGCATCAGAGTCATGCCGCCGATTGAATCAACATATAGTTTAACACAAGGATTGCCCATTTAAAAAACATCATATTTGAATTTCACTAGCATCCTCATTTTGCTTATCAGAATAATATATTCAAAAATATCAAAAACCTTGTTGATAGAACCAGACAGTCATCATCATAGGCAGAGCCCAGATAATATTAGTTTCAAATCAAGATTTCACAGCTAAAGATCTTAACCTAGAAATAGACACAACTTTTTGACTAAAACTGTTGCAAGCATGGCTGGAATCTAAAACTTGAATCGGTTATATAAAAATATCATGAGCTCTTTAAGATGCCAAACTATGAGCTTTTAACACTGAGAAACCAATAAAAATCGTAGACAGGAATGATTCAATACAAACCCACTAAGATCTAGAAGCGAATCCAAGTCCCAAAGCAGAAATCTTTAGAAAATAACATACCGAGAAAAGGCTGAATCTAAAAGATGAAGAGAAAATCGCCAGAAGAAGCCTTTCGTTGGCTGGGAATCGCCGATAATGATGAAGCGGCAGAGGATCGTGAAACGATAGGTTTTGGTGGATTTAGGGTTTGATTTTTCTCAACTCTTTTTCCCATTTAAGGGAATTGGGCTGAAAAAAAGGAAATGGGTTTTTTCGGTTATTTAATTTACTTAAGATTCATTCGGTCAAACCGTTACGATCCGAGAGTGGACCAAGTGGATAAATTTGCAAAAAGAAAACCCTACAATTTTTGACATCAAAAAATCTATGTCACAATGAAACAATGCGACTGTAAGTTTTTAAATTTTAAATTTATCAATTAATAAAAAATATTATGTCATATTGTTAACTATTGATAAATTCACAATAACTAAAACCATATACATTGAATAATTATTATTAAAATAAATAATATTGATCTCTTAAAATAAAATTATAATAATATGAAATTGTATCTTAAAAAGACAGAAAAATAAATAATTATTAAGTGATCAAAAAATTTTTGTGATCATATTAGTATAGTTTCGTAAATATCATTTGATTTTCTAGGAGAACGAGAGAATAAATAATTACTAATTGATCAAAAAATTGTGATCATTTTAATATGTTAAAATTAGGAAGTTAGATTTTAAAAAAATAAAAGAATGAAAAATCTCATAAATATGACTTTAGAAAACAAAAAAAAATTTAAGAGTAAAATCAAACAACTTAGACCATCTCCAACTCATCTCTATATTTATCTCTATATTTTTTCTCTAAAATAGAGAAACTTTATTATAGAGGTAAATATAGAGGGAAAATATAGAGGCAAAAATAGCATTCCTCTATATTTCCCTCTAAAAATAGAGGAACTCTATTATAGAGGCATACATTGGAGCAAATCTACCTCTATAATAGAGTTCCTCTATTTTAGAGGAAAATATAGAGACATACATTGGAGATGCTCTTACCGCGGTAGAGAAAAAAATGAGAGAAAGTTTGATTGCCTAAAAATTAACTGTTAAGATTTTAAAATTATTTAAATTCTCCACAACCCATATACCAATTAACCCCTAAATTTGAAAATATAGAGAGAATTATCTTTTTTTTCAAAAAACCATTAACTAAAAATTCAAAAATGCCTTACAAAGAAACAAAGATCAAAAGGAAGTTATACATAGACATAAAAATACAGTTATAGCTAAACTCCAACGAGACTTAAATATCGAGAATCACAAAACATTCGCTGCATCATAACAACAACTCACTTCTTTCTCGAATAACTTTTCAACCAATTTGGAGATCCTTGAGCAAGATATGAGATAATTTTAATATCTTTCACTAAACTTCATGCAATTTCAAGGCACCTTGATTACATCTCGGGTCTTTCAAAGACAAATATCAACCAATTTTCATTTCAACAAAAGACAACATATTGCAATATGACCCATCAACGCCGACCAATCAGGAGAATTCAAAGTTTGAATAATCTCCCTTATGTTGCAGCAAAAGGGACATGAGCCATATGTAAGCTGCTCATACTT
This sequence comes from Anastatica hierochuntica, assembly GCA_900406275.1. NCBI lineage: Eukaryota > Viridiplantae > Streptophyta > Magnoliopsida > Brassicales > Brassicaceae > Anastatica > Anastatica hierochuntica. The sequence goes on from OVAN01002675.1 coordinate 15,456, forward strand.
TCAAGTGCTCACTCCCACACTATAAAATGTGCATCCAACGCTAAACTAACATTTGCATAAGATCGTATATTGTGTAACAACACTTTGCAAAATTATCATGTAATACCCAAGATGCACTAGACAACTTAAGGGTTTCTTCCACGAAAAACCAAAGTTACATTTTAGTGTACCTCTCTGGAGACATTACCAATGAACTCCTAATCTCAATTCGGTAACTTCCTTGTTGTATATGTCACTTTTAAGTTGTGCAACTCACCATTGTTTAGCATCTTTAAAAGCTTTTTGGATGATCTCCTGAGAATTAAACATTTTATTCTCAAACATGCATTGGTTTCTATTTTTCCATAGATTCTAAATGATCCAAGGGAGAGCTGATCGAATCACTTCTGGTAGATCTTTCTTCGCACAAATATTCAGGATATGATTGATATTAACATATATTGATGAGCCAAAACCACCAACCTCAAGAGGGATATTGGAGATGGACCACGCTTGTAATGCAAAGGGACAGAGGAAAAGAATATGATTGATGGACTCTGGTTCTGAATTATCACACATCAAATAACCATTCGGGACATTCAAACCTCTATGTTATAAATAGTCAGCCATAGCCACATAACCATTAAGTACTTTCCATAGGAATTGTTGTAACTTTTTCGGAGCTTTGATCGACCCAACTTGGTGGGAAAGAACATTGATACATGGTTACATTTTTGCCTCTATCAATTCTTGATGTTTGCTTCTACCACTCCACTCATAGCTTGATTTGACATTGTAAGTACTACTCTTTGTACATGACCAAATATAAAAGTCTTGTAGTTGTGGAAAGGGTCTTGACCATAAGATGAGAACCACATCTTGTCGAGCAATCAAGTTTTATAGCTTCTGGGACTAGCTTGTTCTTGGATAAATAAGATGTCTCACTTGCAGTTCAATATCCACTAAAGGCTCACGACTCATGACTCTCCTAGGTTCTTCGTTTAGCAGCCAATTTTCCACCCATTAAGATGTACTCTTCCTATCTCCTATCATTTTTTGTTATCTTAGCTGAAAGAGATCCTAACCATATATAATACTATGCCGCCCATAAGAAGGACGATCACCTTTCACCGCCTTTAAAACATCGCTTGTTGGGACGTATTTGCTCTTAAACACTCGACAGAAAAGATGAACAGGTTCGTGTAGTAGACGCCAAGCGTGTTTAGCTAACAACGCTTGATTGAAGCATTGGAGATCTCGACATCTCATACCACCATTGCATTTTAACAACGACAATCTCTCCCAAGATAGCCAATGTATCTTTCCTTGATTATCATTCGAACCCCACCAAAAGTTCACGATAACATTAGTAAGATTCTTACATAAGCCATTGATACAGATTTAAAATTTTTTTCCAACTTTCAAGATATTTGTGAATAGCAACTATAGAGGCGATCGTTGAGCATGTCATTTATATATCTGAACAATTGACGTTTGGAACCACAAAGGCACTCTAAAGCTAAGATACAATCTTTTTCCACCTTCCTTAACAATGTCAGCTTTTGATTTTATCCATTGTTTGGTATCATCATCAACAAGATCCCCAAAGTAATTGCATATTTCTCAACATTGATCAATTAACCGAAGCAATTTCATATTGCGACACATTCCAAAACATATGAGGTTTCCTCCTTTGATGCTTTACATATAAACAAGATATTGTTGGCAAACAGCAAGTGAGTAACAGATGGACCAATATGGTGAAATTGCATAACTATTAACACGTTCCTCTGTTTAGCTTTGTGCAATATGTGAATTAAAGCTTCAGTACATAAGACAAATAGGAACGAGGACAAATGATCCCCCTGCATGATGCCTCGCGTTGGGATGACCTGACCTTGTGGCTGATCATTGAGCGTAATAGAATAAGAAATTTTTTCGATGAAAGCCATTATCCAATTCATCCATATGATGTTAAAATCCAGACTAGAGAGCACTTTGCGAAGAAATAACCATTCCACTTTATCGTAATCTTTTAACAAGTGCGTTTTCAAGACCAAGAAGTTCGCAACAATCATGTGATTGTTTTCAGGCTATGCACAACTTCATGAGCAATAAGAATGTTATTGGAAATCAACTGCTTTTGCCACAAAGGTTGATTGAATGGGAGAGACAATGCTACTGAGATGTTTCTTCAATCTATGCACAAAGACTTTATAAATTATCTTTTATGCCACGAAAAAGGCTTATAGGGCACAACTCAGTCATCTTTCTAGGCTTTGAAACCTTAGGGAGGAGACAAATATTGGTATGATTCTAGGTTAAAGGCATGGTAGTTTGAAAGAAATCCTGCATTTCTTCTACCACTTAATCTTTTATAAAATCCCAATAATTTATATAAAAGAAACCTGTGAAACCGTCCGGGCCTGGTGCACTCTCACTCCTTATCGAAAAGGCAGCTTCACAAATCTCCTCCTCAGACACCTCACGAGTCAAATATTGATTCATTTCACTTGTGACTCTAAATGGTAAACCAGTCAATACATTGTTCATATAAGTCGGTTGCGTAGTGATTAAGAGATGAGAAAAGTATTGAACTACAATATCACCCTTTTTCTCTTCCAATATGTGAACCATATCACCATCATCCATTAGAAGATTAATCGAGCTCTCAACTCTTGTGGATTTAACAGAAGAGTGAAAGAAATTTGAGTTACGGTCACCACCTAAGAGCCATTTATCGCTGCTCTTCTGCATCCAATAATTCTTCTTCACGTAAGGTTTTATCCAAATCCACTTTAATATCATCCATTCTCTTATAACTTGGATTTAAGGTTGACATCTCTAGTTCCAACTCTTGTCGTACGTGAAATATTTTCAGTTTCGAATTACAACCTTTTTTAAACTTCCACTTATTGAGAACTCTGCGACATTCAGTAATACATGAACTTATGTGTCCATCACGGGTACCTCTATCCAATGTAGATTTGATATTGAATAGTTGAGGGTCCTTAGCTAATTTCTTGTTGAAACGGAATCGTTTGAATTTTTTTATTGTCATACTCAAAATTCACAAGATAGGGATGATGATCAGACCCTATATTCTCCAAGAACCACTGGTAGATTGTGGAAAAAGCTTAAACCATTCGACATTACCCAAACACTGGTCCAGTTTACATTGAATCCATTTTTTGTATCTAACATTGTTCCATGTAAATTCGTTTCATGTGCTTCTCAGCTCGTGCATATCACATGCTTCCAACATATTTTTAAAACCCTAGAATGAGTTCAAATGCCATTGTGGACGACCACGTTTTTCATTATCCGAAAGGATTTCATTAAAGTCTCCTATCATACACCACAAATCCTTTAAAAAAACTCGAATCTGAGTAAATCGTTCCCATATAATAGACATAAATTTTGTATTCGACTCCACAGGTAAGTAGTCATTGTAAAGGACCATTTGAATTTTTCATATCCATAACGTTCTTGTTTTTCTGAAGGAAGCATATGTGAATACATTTTTTCCAGAAATTCTTTAAACCACCACTACAACCAACAACATCAACTGGTTTAATGAAATCATAACCAACCCAACTAACAACTTCAAAAATAAAAGCAGGATCATTCGTCTCCATGAGGAAAATGATGTCGGGAAAATGTTTGTTATGCATCTCCCGAAGATGACTAATTGTCCAAGCGTGCCTCAGCCCTTGCCAATTCCAGCTCAAACTGCCTATTGGGATTGCAATGGCTCCTTCACTGGAGCCACCGAATTCAGAAGTTTTGAGGAGCTTTGTCGGAGTTTTACCACCTTTGTTTGCCTTTCTCTTTACTGTTACGACAATTTTTCTGTTCTCTTTCTCTGTTGTGGAAGCTCTATATCTTTATCCTTCTCCTACTGCGCTTTAAAGACCTAGGAGTTTGGGCGTTTATTAGAGCTTAGATTTATAGTGTTGGTGCCGGAACAACAAGTTGCAACAAGGCCTGATGTAAAGCCCGTAACACCAACATCAGAAGAGAAACCAATCAAGTACTCCATTATCGCTGCCTTGATTTGGTCACAAGATGTTGTTGTATCCAAAAATTTCATTGCATCCGACGTGAGTTTACCATCACCATCAGCTACGCAATTTTGACCGGAAAAATAAAAATCAATCCCTTATTCTTATTGACATTATCAGTAACAGAGCTTTTTTTAGACGTTGAGATAACTTCTTCCTAGTGGATCTTCTTCAAGATCAACCATGGATTTTTGAATACGAATTACTCGCACATTCCTTTCTATCATATCTTCCACTTGCAGGTATTGTCTCATGTTGTCCAAAACCTCTTTATTAATCTTCAGTCGACCCAGAATCTCATCCCATCCAATCTGCTCATTAGTAAGTACCCCAAACAACGGGTCTATTGGCTACAGCTTTAGAGCGTTCTGTTATGAAAGAATGATTTCCATGTCCCTTATTTGCTCAATGCTCTATTTATGGTTTTCTGGATTGAAGGGACAACAAATTTGATCATGAGTCATTTGTTGACATTGGAAACATCGTTTCCTGACGCGCTCATACTCGATGCCCACCTTAATCATTACACCATTTAGCATTTGAACTTCTTTAGAGTTACTTAGTGGTTTGTTGACATGAAATAGCCCTAGTGCTCGAACATAATCCTTACTCTGCGAATTTTCTGCATCAAACGCTAGTTCCATTAACTCTTCTATTGTCTCTGCTATATCGTTGAACGTATCCTTAGTGTAATAATTCACAAGAATGTTCCGCATTTGAATCCAGATTGGTAAAAACATCAGGTAATCCTCCGATAGATCTTCAACCCACTTTTCCAACACAAGACACCAATTATTCTGTGTAAAGACACCAATCTTCATCATTTTATTCATATCTTCCACATATTTGAGGATAAGTTGAAATTTGTCCTTTGTCAAAGCAATCCCACATACCCGATCATAAAATTTCCACATCGAAGGCATTTCCAGGATGACTTTCTCGACCGACTGATTCACCAGAGTGAGTAATCGTTCGATGAGGCTTATCTTGTTTGTTGCACACGCATTATACTTCGGTTTATTTTTGAGGATCAACAATTTATCTTCATATAGGAACAATGAGAGAAGAGCTTAGTCCAAATCAAACTTTATTTTTTCAGAGTCATAGTTAACTCACTCAAAAAGAGTAAGAACTAGTGAGAATCTGTGAAAAATGTGAAGAACAACTCGGCATTTACCTAGCAGCTTTAACAAAGAAATCGACAAAACATGTTGTAACTCTGAAGATTGCTGCTTAAACCACCAACTAGGCCTAGGCAAAATAACCGGAACCGAAGAACCGAACCGAAAGAACCGAAAGATAACTGAAGCGGAACCGAACCGTAGTTAAAAAATAACCGAATGGTTCCAATTTTTGAGAACCGAAAAAACCGGAACAGAACTGGAACCAAACAGATAACCGAAATAACCGAAAATATCTAAAAATATCCGAAAATATTCGAAATACCCGAAAATATACCCAAAAATACCCGAAATTATCCGAAAATACCCGAAAATATTCGAAAATACCCGACCATTAATACCCAAATGGTTACTTAATTCAAGCGGAACCGAACCCGAACCGAAATACTTTAGGAACCGAATGGTTCCAATTTTTGGGGAACCGAAATAACCGAGAATCGAAAGAACCGAACCGAAACCGAACGGATAACCGAACGTCCAGGCCTACCACCAACTACACTAATAAGTTCCATGAAAACATGTGTAAAAAAAATTTCTTACACCTTGAAACCTTTTAGATGATTCAGAGGTGCCTAAGAAAAACTAGGCCTAAAGTCACCACCAAATTGTCCATGCATCGTTTTGAGAGAGAATTATTTTAAAATATTCGTTTTTTCATTAATATTTTTTTTATTTAGAAACCAAATAAAAAGTTTAAAACCGACAAAAGTGGTACATCTTAAAAAAAGAAGTACCATTGACTATAGAAAAAAAATTAGTTTTGAGAAAAACTAGTGATAAGAGATGTCCAAAAAACCCTTCGTTAATTTTGTTTTGTTTTTTTAATTATTTATTTCTCTCTATACTCTTCGTAAGTTTTGTTTTGTTTTTTTTTAATTATTTATTTCTCTCCATTTTTTCCAATATCCACCCTCTTTTCTTTTGTGATTATGTGTTTCTAAAAAATTGTAAATATAATTTTTATTGAACAAAAAATATATAGATTTTTTCACATTTGTAGAAGCTTAAATTTTAGAAACGGTGATGTATATCTTAATCAAAATGAAGAACGTCATTATACCTTAAATAATTACGAAATAATACATTTTGACATATTAATACACGTTATACCAGGTTATCCAAAGATTCAAGGAATTTTAGTTTCTAAAACAATTGTTTTCAAATTATTTAAGTCAATTTATGGTTTAAAACAAATTTCAAGACAATAGTTTTTGAAATTTTTTTTCTGTTTTGAAACCCTTGGATTTTTCAAAGTGTCATGGTGATCACATTTTGTTTGTGAAGGCTTTCGATGGACATTTTCTAGTGGTGCTGGTTAATGAATATGACATCTTGATTGCTAGTACAAATTATGAGGCTGCTATTACTTTGACAACACAATTGGGAGATCATTTCAAGCTTAGGGATGTTGGAGTTCCTAAATACTTGCTTAGATTTGAGATAGTTACTTTTAAAAAGGTACCTCGGTTAATCAGAGGAAATATGTACTTGATTTTTCTGAAACCATTGGTTTTTCAAGTTGTTAGTCGTCTTTTATATCAATGAAATCGAACCAAAAGATGTCTAAAGACGAAAAGACCAACGGAAAAATTACAATATTTGATTATTACAAGACTAAATATTAGTTTAATAGTTTTGAAGTTGGCTAAATATAGGTCTTCACCTACGGATGTGCATACGAATGCAGTGTATACGCTTCTTAGATATCTAAAAGGTATTGTGGGTCAAAGTCTTTTCTATGGAGCAAATTCTAACTTTGATTTTAGAGATTGCTCATATTCAGATTAGGAAGCGTGTCCGGATATAAGGATATATGTTACTGGCTATATGATGTTTTTTGGTGAGTCTTTGATTTCTTAGAAATGTAAGAAACATGATAGTGTATCTTGTAGCTCTACAGAAGCATAATACAAAGCTATGAAGATGACAACTAAAAAAATATGGTTGACTCAATTGCTACAAGCTCTCTAGGTTCCTTTCTCTCCTCATGCTTATTTGCACTGTAGCAACATGGTTGCGCTACATATTGCCAACAATTCAGTATATCATGAATGCAAAAAGCATCTTAAAATTGATCTACACAAGGTTAGATAGGTGATATAATTTGATTTGATGAAGACAACGTATGTCAAGACCGGTGAACAACTTGTTGATGTTCTTACCAAAGCATTATATGCAGCTCCATTTCGAGCAAATGTAAGCAAAATGAGAGTTTTCAACATGTATGAAACTCCATCTTGAGGGAGGATTTCATATACACCAATTTAATATATTGGTTTTTTGGTATAATATATTAGATTAGCTTTGGTTTATTGTCTATATAAACTTGTATAAATACACTGTTTAGTGTACATTTTACAATTTTATTTTGATAGAATAACAAAAAAATCATTTTCTACATTCTCTTCTTCTTTTCATCAACTTCGTATCTTCTAATAAATGATTCAATAATGTTACTGAAATATCTCATTATGCTCAAAAGTATGTGGAAATGTTGTAAAGTGTGCGATGTGATTACGAGCAAGGGAGCCAAAACCATATTCACCATCACTATCAGAGAAATTAGTATGAATCTTGTACTGATATGCATTTTTTCCTAACTGTTTAAACTGCTACAATATCTAATGAGCATCAGATTCACGCCTAAGAGGAAAGCACCACATGCATTTGATAAAATGACCCGCAATAATGAGATAATATTCAAAACTATCAGTAGAAAATACGAGAAGTCCATAAATCTGAAATAGTACATCATCAGAATGTATATACAAAATTGTTAACGAATGAAAAGAATAGAAAAAAGTTTATGAACTTTATTTGTAAAACAAGCATTACAGTCAAAAGGAGAATTTGGAACAAAAATTGATAAAACAGAATATAAGGTCGAAGGAGTAAGTGATAAAGCCTTGAATATCATTCAATTATTATAGATTTGGAGGATAAATATAGGAGTTATCTTGGTTAAGCATTCATTGAGACCATTTTAACTTGTGTAGTTAGTACTTGCATATCCATGTTCATGTCTTTCACCTGAAATTCACAAAGTAAAAGTTCAACAAAAACACTATTGTCTCCGTAGAAGTAATTAGTTGAGATCAAATTCTTATGTATAACATGGACACAAAGCACATCATTAAGAGTATGAGATGTTAAAGGTAGAGATAATATCATGCTCATATTAATTAAGGTCTAGAGCGAGCTAACAAAATATGACATTTCTTATAAAATAGTAGCAATATTCTTTCAAACCGTAAACAAAAATATTAGTAAAAAATAGACAAGAAAATAAATGTTTTAAATTACAATTTTTCTTTCTTTTTTTCTCTAAAAGATAATTCACCAGACTCACTAGTTGAGTGGTCGAACCAACTCTCTTTTGATAGATATAATAGCTAAAGCATTCAAACTCTCTTGTGACATAGTCGATCGAAGATAAGACTTTAACAACTTTAACTTTGAAATGCTTCTTTCAGCGGAAGCGACTGAAATTAGAATTTTTAACAATACTCGATCGACGATCCCAGTGTTTGGATAATAATCTTCCATCATTTCAAAAAATTGAGCTTCCATAGACCTCTTGTATTCTTTTGGAAAAGCCTCTCTTAAAACTTTTAGTTCATAAAATAAATCATTATCGTTAAAATCTGAATGATTTCCTTTCCTTAAAGAAGCTTCAAGAATGGAACAAGATGTCATCAAGCTAACGTTACCTGCTGGCAGCAATTTTTTTTAGATAAAAAAACCAAATGTTTGTCTATACTTCTGAAATTACTCAAATGTGGCTTCAAGAGAATCCAAAGATTTGTAGATGACCTTAATGAAATAAGAAATTCCAAAGCTTTTTTCTGGTGATAAATTCACTTAGTCATTCATTCTCTCTGAATCTTCATCAAAAAGTTTTTTTCTCCTTATGACACGTTTTGCTTTGAGAGAAATACAACTCTAATCTCCAAAGGTTCAACGACTTTCTTAGCTTCAGTTTTTGCTCTCTCAAAGCCTTCATCTCTATACTTTTGAAAATAAGAAACAAGTTCTTTTAGTTGAGTGCATAATCAATATTCTTATCTTCGGATTGTAAATTTTTGCTTACGGAGTTAACAACAACTAAAAGATCATACTAAATAACCATGGACAACAAGAATTCATTATCTCCAACCCCCAAGTATTTCACTTGTGGCTAAACACTCAACATCACTCTGTGCTTTCGGATCGTCACTAATTTATGATGTATAAGTTAAAGCATTTCTGATTTTTGGAGCTTGAAATCTTATTGTTTTGACGCATGCAACATGGCTCTCCCAACGAGTTTGAGATAAAGATGTAACTATTAACCTCCTATCATATCTTCAACAATTTTCCATCTCTTACTTGAAGGCTAAAATAAGCGATAAATACGATGTATAATCCCCTAAAATATATTGCCTCCATAGAAGTGGTTTCCATGTCTACACAATGTAAGATTAAGGCTATGACATCCATAGTGTATAAAATGCACATAGTGTATACTTCGGTTCATTTTGGTTTCGGTTCTTATGGTTCTCAAATATTGGTAACATTCGAGTATTTTTAAGATTTCGATTCGATTCCTGTTCCAAAATTTTGGGTTTTTTCGGTTCGGGTCAGGGTAATGTGCCTATGCCTAATCATATCCTTGCCCCCAAACATTATAATATTCAAATCAAGAGCAACCAAGACATCCTGAATCTCACAAAAAAGCCCTTCTCCAGATTTGTCATCAACATTAAAAAATGAGAAAATACTCTTCTACCTTTAAAGATATTGTCAAAATATCAACATAGTGAATGATGAGAGTCATTTGTTCATTACGACTAACATCCGAAGAACAATCAAGAATGACCCCGAAGTACTTTACACATTTAATCCTCTGGATGATCATATCTTTGATCTCGACAGCTAACATTGTTATCACTTCATTTTGAATTCTGTTGTTGAGGTAATAATAACGAGATTCACCATCTTCCAAATGTAGAAAATCTTCTCTCATAATTGGATCCTAATGAGCAATCATCTCAATAAAGCTTAAAAAGTTTTCATTGCCATATTCTTCTATTGTTTCCTTACCTCCATGAAATGCTAAATATTGTTTAGCAAGAGTCTTTACCAATGAAAAAAAATTTCAACAACACATCTTTCCAGTGACTCATCTCTTTACTAAGTTCATACTGCACATGTTTATCAATGGTTTTTTTTTTCTGTAGCCTCAAATCTAGATCTTTCCAGTGACTCATGCACCACACATGACCATGCCTTGTTTCATGCCTTTTAAGTGTCTCTGAAATGTGTTTTCCAATCCTTCAAGCCTATTAATTGACTAGCAAAGCTAGTTTTACTGAATAACTTACAGCAAAAACAAAAAAATTTGTTTAATGATTTTGAAAACACAAACCAACGTATATCTTGTTTTTCTCCATTTGTTGAGTTCTTTTGTATAATGTGGATGAGAAAAATGTCTACCACCAATTTCTAGAAAAATGATAATCAATTTCCTATCTTGACCCATGTCCCTTTTCAAGTGTCTCAATTGTTGATTGATATTTTTCCAATTTTCTAGATCATAGATATCATAAATTCCATGAGATTTTTAAAACCATCATCTGGACATACATTTTCATTCTTTTGTGCAATCTAATTCACATCATCGTCCTTTTTTTTATTTGAATTCTCACCATCCAGTCCATCCATGTTTTCACATTCAACCATATTTTCATCATATTCATCATCAGGAGAAGTATTAACTTGCTCGTTTCAAATCTTATTAATCACCAACAAACTTAGTCTTTTTACATATCTTAACATAGGATTTTGTTAAGATTTTATGAACTCTTCTTTTTTTCTTCTCCCATCGATGTGCGTTTTTCTCGTTAGTACTGGAGGCGTCTATTAAAATTTATAAAAATTGTAAAAGAAATGATTAGATTGTTAGTTAAATTAAAACCTGGAAAAAATATATAGCAAAAGAAGCACAAAATTATATGTACGGTAAATTGAACACGACAATACAAATTAAGCAAACAATGGTATAGTCGTAGAATTAGAAATTACCAATAACAACAATGTCAATGGATTTCTTCTTTAGAAAAGATGAAAAAGGTAGATGAGAGATGGGAAAGAGGAAAAGAGGAGTAGTGCGAGAGAGAAAAGTAGAGACATTTGTGTTCAGATTTAGATTTAAATTAATATTTAATAAATTAATTTTTATTGATATTTAAATATTTGTTGTGAATAAAAATATCAAAAGATTAGAAAAGAATATTAACTAAACTAGTAAAGAGAAAATCAAATCAACCAAAATCTTTTGTAGTTATTACTATATATTTGTTATTAAAAAGATGTGGCCAACAATTTTGTTTTAAATAAAAAAGTTTGTCAGCGACACCAAATATGAAGTAATAAGGTGGAAAACATACCAAATTTAAAATTATAGTATTGACATTACGACATATATGATTCACCATATATTATATGGTGAAAACTAGAAAAACAAGTTTATTTGATTCAGTGAAAATTTTGTGGGGTCATATTAACGAAATTTAAATCCACATCTAGCTAATTCTCTTTCCTCTGTCTCTCTCTCCAGATATTGTTGGACAATAAGTTTTCCTTTAAAATCTTTAAACTTTATTTATAGCAATATAAAATTAATTGGACTAAGTTTTAATATTTCTCTTTTTGGTAGTTAAATTCTTGTTTACGCTTGATGCGAAGTGAAGTTGAAATTGACTTTGATAACGACTCCGTGTAGATAAGAAAAAGTATATCATCGAACACTTCGACTGTAACTCCTTCTTCAGGGATATCTCTTCCTTTTCAATTTACAAGAAGTCTTTGTCCAAACACTCCATAAGAACACCTAAACAAGTCATCTCCTCACTCTTATATTTCCAACAACAATTTCAAATTTAGTCAAAGCTATAAAATCCATAAACGCTCATTTTTGAATATGAATAAATTAAATATGGAAGAAAAAAACAATAAGAGTGATTGAAAACAAAAAGAGATGTTAATCAAATCTCCACAAATCATAATCTGAGACAAAAAGCACTCAAATCATGAGCAGCAAAATGATAATACTCTTTTATTTCCCAACAATAGTCAAAGACTCTATCGCAAGAAATTAGAAAAGCTATATGAAGAAGAAGGATCAAGAGGATGAATTAGGTAAGTCAGCACTATTGCCACCACCATTGGCAAATACGATATCCCTTGATTCGTCGATGTCCCTGTCAACATCCAATTTTGAATGTCAATCAAACCATAAGAAACATAAGGTTTCATGTACATTGTTAGAGAGATATTAAATAGAGTTTGAGATCTATTTCTCAAGGTTTCGCGGGAGAAACATTTGAATTCAGGTCTAAACGAGGAGAGAGAAAGGAATGCAAAAATGTTGAGAGAGAGAGAGAGAGATTGATACTTACCATCGCTTGTGGAAGCATAGAAGGAGCTTGTGATTGAGCACCAACAAGAGACGAGATTGATAGAGGATAAAGAATACTCTCCTCCTAAATAGTAATATATGTTTTGTTACATTTTGTTACTCTTATTACACTAAATACATTATAAATCCCCTTGTAAATCTCTTTATCATTGTAATGACATTGGCTTTATAATGCCTAATGAATAGAGACTCCCATCATCGAGAAATCATTCACTTTCATGGTATTAAAGCTCTTAGTCTTTTGACCCATTTTCTCCTCTTCTATTCAATTTCTCTTATTTCTTTTTCTTCTCTCATTACCTTCAATGGCCGTCCAAGCCAATCTCGATCATGCTTTTGGTGTCACAAACATAAAATCTCACATCCCTTCGTGCTTGATCTTGATGATCACAAGTACAATGCGTGGCGTGAATTTTTTCTCACTCACTGTCTTGCTTTTGATGTTTCAGGTCATATCAAAGGTACTCTCATTCCCACCGACGACGATGATGTTCTCTGGGACATGCATGGCGACTTGGTCAAATGCTGGATTTATGGGACATTGACTCTATCGTTGTTCTGCAACAACAAGAAGAGGCGTTTGGCTCAGGATTGAAAATCAATTCAAAAGCAAAAAAGAGGCTCGGGTGATTATGCTTGAGAAGGAATTATTGACAACCGAGATCAATGACTTAACCATTCATGAATATTGTCGCAAAGAGAAGTCAATTTCAGTTCTCATTGCCAATCTGAAGCGCTTATTGCTGATAAGACCCTGGTCATATTCTTTATCCATTGATTGAATGAACGGGTACATCATCAATGTAATCAAGCATAAGGACTCGTTCATATCCTTTGATGTTGCGATGTCAACGCTTGAGTTGGAGGAAAATCGACCGACAAAACATCATGCTCCTGCGGTCTCTCACGGAGATTACTTCTCCTCTTCTATTATTTTTATGGTCACCATTGATGAGAAGGTCAAGCAATCACCATCTCAGCGTCAACACTTCAATTACCGTGACAATTGTCGTGGAAGTGGATATTTTTCGTGGAAGACAAGGTTTCAACAACGACCTACATTCATCAATTGGGTTGAGAATCATTTCTGGCTCGACCCATTCCCATATTGGCAAAATAAGCTTGGTCCATGTTCCACTTACCCTCAACAAAACCCATCTCGTGGTATTCTTGGCCTCAGACGTATGCTCCTGCAACTCAACAAGCTCGTTTCTATGATATTCTCCCGACCCTAGACTTTTCAACTGCATTTAGTAAAATGACATTGGTTGATCTAGGTGCATCAGATTGGTACATGGACGTATGAGATATGGCTCATCTTGTTGCATTTCCTAATATGATCAATTCTTACCTTAATATAGCATTGGACACTCAGCCAATGTCGGTAATAGTTCTGAAATTCCTATTACACATTATGATTCTTTACATTTTATTTGCAAATTTCTCCCACTTACTCTATCTAATGTCCTCATTATTTCTCAAATGGTTAAGAACTTAATTTATGTTCACAATTTTGCGAAAGATAATTGGTGTTCTATAGAATTTGTTCCTTTTGCCTTTTTTATGAAGGACCTTTAAATGAGGCGAACTCTTCTCCGCAGTGCCAATATTAGCGTTGTACCCAATTTCATCATCATCTTCCTCTTCATCACTAGCCTCTAAAGCTCTTTTATCTTTGTCTCCCAACATTTCGCACAAAAGATTGGGTCAAACCAATAATGTTGTTCTTCGCTCTATTATTTCTTCAAATTCTATTTCATGTAATAATGACAACGTTGATCTTACTTGTCGGCATACCTGTAACACCCCCGATCAGGATTAGGTCAAAGTCAACCAATTTGCCGTGCAACAATCAAACAAGAACATGCACGACAAACCAGTTAACCTTAACCATAGGTCCCGACCGGAGATGCTATAACTATGTTCCCAAACACTCGACCCGAGGTTTCCAGAACAAATTCAGAATCCCAAGGTCAAACGTTTGAGAACATGTATCCTAACGGACCCAAATTAAGGCTTTGCAACCTGCTTTCAGATCCGCTAGTTGGTTTGTCCCGGACAAGGACTAGTACCATATGGAACCCAAGTACTTGGCAAACATACTTTATTCATATAGTACTTAAGTTCAAATACATAAAACATATATACGGCCGATCATCTATAAACCGTACTTATTAAAATACATACTCATTTGCAAAAGGCACAAACTCTACGCCAGCAGCACAGCTCCTTAACCCAACCGATATCCACTAAGGTTACCTGCAAAACGAAGAGTCTAATGAGCAACTAATTTGCTCAGTGAGTTGGGTTTCCTAAGATTAGTCATTCCCCCCAATACACAATAATCAAACAATCAATCAATCAATAATCAAGCATCACGACAATAAACTATCAAGCAATCCAAGCATAGCATTCAAATAAATATCATGCAAGGCAACACACATCTAATCATTCAATGCAACACACATCCAATCATGCAATGCAACGCACATCCAATCCCTCGAGGGTTGTCAATCTCGTTGGCCATTCCACTCATCTCAACTCATCACACAACCTCTAGGCTAGGCACATTGCCGGATNCAATCTCTAGGCTAGGCACATTGCCGGATCGGCCAAGAGTCTCACTCCAAGCCCTTGACTTCACGCAGTCCGACAAGGGTCTATCGCCACTGTGAAACAACCATAAGCCGGTCACACAGACTTCACGTAGCTTATGGAGGTCCACATCCCAACCGCATCGTCATGCAGCAAGCTCCTCCCAGAGATCAACCCGGGCAGGGCTCAGTGTCGAGCCAAGGAACAAATCCCGCTCCGATCACCGGGTAGAGGGGCCAACCATCACAGCATCACGAGTTCCTCACCAAGCGAACCCGGAACAAACAAGTTATATCATCCAAACCGAGGATTAGACGATACAACACACAACATGCTTATAACAACCATCATAACTTATATCTACCATACAATCATGCATCAAACAATCATCGAATACCACATAATAACATGCAATACTCTTGTTTTGCAGGCGCTAATCGCTCCTAACTAACCATCCTATAACCCGAGACTCACCTTAGCTTTTTGGCACGGTTTGGCTAAGGAAAAGTAGTGGCCGAACACGGTCGATCTTATCGTCTCGCGATATCCCGGATGGTGTCCCGCTCGAGGTTCACGGTGATTTCTCGGCAACAACCTACTTGGGCACGATGAAACTTTCAAAAAACTAACTTGGGCCCGAGAGAAAATCTCCAAAACTCGCTCCGAACAGTTTTTACACGGTCGGACAGATTCTGCTACGCTCGGACAGGGTTTCGCTACGGTCGGGTAAGGTGTCTAGTGATAGGACCACGCTCGGGTAAGGTTTTCCGTGAGCCAAACTTTGTCTAACAGTTGGGAAGCTATAACACGGTCTTTATAGGGTTAAAGACACGAAGAAAAACCTTCAGAACTTACTTGGGCAAGGGCCGAATGCTCCCGAACACGTCTGACACGANTGCTCCCGAACACGTCTGGCACGAGTCCGAATATGTCAGAACATGACTGGGCACGAGAGAGTTTCTCTGGAAACTAACTTGGCACGAGAAATTCTCTTTCGGAACGTTCGGGTGCACGAGAAAATATCATCAGTACGTTCGGATGCACGAGATTACTCTCTCGGCGTGTTCGGATGCTCGTGTTTCTTCCCAAAATCTCGATCCGTCGTGTGCCAAGGTCCTTAGGCACGAATAACACTCTAAAATATCACTTAGGCACGAGAGAAACTTCCAAAAAGACTTGGGCACGAGAAAAGTCCGCAAAAACACGTTCGAAACTATTGCCGATCGCGCATCTGAACAGTTGGATCGATCGGTCATCGCGTATCCGAACGATCGGAACACTTTCTCCTCGTGCCAAAGCTCCCAAACTCGAGTTATGAGGGGAGATATGGGTATATATAGTGCTTAGGCGGTTTGGTATGAGTCATCTCGAGGCCACCAAGCTCTCCTAGTCCGGTGACACGTGTCACACTCGTGGCATGCTCGCCCAAGCACATTAAACACATATTNTACATTAAACACATATTTGTTGTGTATTTTACCTGATCTGAACGTACCCGATCGTGCTAAAATGTTTCCGATCGTGTTTGATCGTATCAGGACGTCCGTTACGCAGATCCGAACGTGCCGAATACACGTCGGGCAATCGG
>OVAN01002676.1:9054-32319 GCA_900406275.1 Anastatica hierochuntica
CAATCAAGGAAGTGTTGGACATCGGGTATTCTCAGGGAAACAATTCATGGTTGATTCAAACTGGGAAGAGGTTAAGAACCGTCTTGAACTCAATTTCTAATGTGAAACTGATCTACTTCCGTACTCACAACTCCCTATGTATTAGAAATCTCGAGACTAACTTCCGTTGACCCTCGATTTCTAATCATGCATTACTAACAGATTCGATAGGTTCACAATTCACTTAAGCATCAACTTCTGTTGGCTTAAGAAGAATTGCTCATCTAGGATTCTTTTAGGCATTTAAACATTCACCTTCCAGCAGTTAAATTATCTAAGTTCAGAAAATAAGTGATTAATTCAGTTTCATGCATTACGAACAATCAAAGATGAAGATCCATTAGATTATATCCCTAATCATGTGATTCTATATCAACAACTCATGAATCCCTATGTGAGAATCCCTAAACCCAACGAACAGACTACTCACTCATGGAAATAGCAAAAACACATATCAATTTCATGAGAGACATGATTGTATTAAGCATAAACAAAAGTAAATAGGGTTCCGAAGACTTCTCGATTGAAGACCAAAAAGACTTCTTCTCCCTAGGTTACAAACTCAAACTCTAGCTCTCTAAAACTCAGAAAAGTTGCATTCTGAAAAAGAAAACACGAGCTTAGGTCTTTTTGTTGTAATCCGGTTCGAAATAAGTTCGGTCTGGTTCTTCACAAAATCGGTCCNGTAAAATCGGTCCGCAATTAGGGACAGGGATCGATCGATCCAGACAAGGATCGGTCGATCTATGTCCAGATTCCTAGGTATTTTCCAGCTTTTCACGAACACTTCCTTCGATGCTTGAAATCCATCCAAAATGCATTCTTTTCGCACATTCAAGCTCGATTCCTGTAAAAACAACAAACACAAATCCGCGCCAAAACAATCCGAATACATACTTAAAACCTTAGATCTCGTATGAAAACCGTAGTAAAAACCTACTAAAATATTGACACATCATGCATCCAATATATATATATATATAAATATATAATTACGTTATTCTTTTATGCCTCTTACATTTTGTTTGCTTTTTTTGTCAAACCTACAATATCAATAGTTCCCATATCCACCAAATCTTACATGACCTAAACATTACATATGTATTATAACATCACTCACAGATGGCAAACCCCATCATTACGCAACCTAATCATTTCTTTCACTTGTTGCAAGTTTTGTCACTTCAGACACGCAATAATCTAGTTGACAATTGATCATAACTCCATTTCTTATTAACTTCTGTCAACATATATACAATACACAATTTTGGTATTAAACTGTATTTCATTCTTGCGTCTACTCTTCTCATTCCAAGGTTGTTTTTGTTGCTAGATTCAAAACCTATGTAATCTAATCCACTAATATTTATCCGCATTATGCATTTGAGTGTTATATTACATTTACGTTTATTAGTGTTCATTAAGTTTTACACTACATTACTATACAATTTTCGTATTGACTGGAGTTTCATTTATGTGTCAACACTTTTCAATCTACAATTTATTTGTTTCTCGATTCAAAGCCTAAGTATTCAAATCCAGTAATGTTTATCCTCATATGGCATTTTCATTTAATACTATGTTACTTTCATTAGTTGTGATATCTCTATTTATTTATAGTACTTACATTTTCTGCCTAGTAAAATTATCTATTTGAATGCATTGTCCATGTAAATATATATATACATTTCATTCATTCTTCCATATGTTTTACAACTTTTAATAATTTTGTTCTCTAGATAATTTTTTACTATAATTTTTATTACCCTGAAATAGTTGATCCATTTACATACATTCCATAAAAATTCATACCATACTTCATTTAGTTAAATCCTACCAACATTTAGGGTTTCATTACACGGTTCATAGATAGACATAGTCTAGGGTTTCATTACGCCGTTTTGAAAATAAAATTACTTAAAAAATATTTATTTATTACACAGAATTTTTTATTTATCATGAACCACCCATGATTATTAATTTAACAATTGCGGTTCACCGACCTTTTCCCAATCGATGAACGACACCTTCACTATCCCACCTTCTCATCAGCAAGATCTTCCTTGTACTCCAACCTTTTCGTCTCCTTCACGATATCAAAAGTCCCCATTTCCTCCATGTCGTCAAGCAATTCCCGCTTTGCAACCTCCCCGTGGTAAACGATTAGTGCATAGTATTTCTCTTCCTTCACCTTCATCTGAGTTCGCACAATTTCAAGAATTGCCTTGTAACGATCTATCGCCTCCTTCTTCCCGATCACATAGGGATTTGATTCCACATACACCCTTGGTTCCTCTATCACCATCTTTCCTTTCTTACAAGACATTTTTTACAAACTAAACTGCACATGATATAAAATCGAAAGATTATTATCAAGACAGAAGTTAAAATTTGTCCCAAAAAAATTGTCAATAGTTGATGAGGGAAGTGAACGGATGCTAGTTTTACATAATTTTAGAGAAATATGTACAATAAAAAGAATTATTATTTGAGAGACTTTTAAAGAGAGAAACGATAGTTAATACTAGGGGATGAGAGACTTTTCGAGAGAGAGATTATTTACTACCATGTTGAGGCACTCCTTCTTTTTATAGGTACCAATGAACGCAACGAGGCCCCAAGTGGTATTGAGTTTTTACGTCACTTAATAACTCTTAAATTGAATATGGTAACGCTCCACTTACTTCGGTCAAGTTAGTTTAACATCAATAATGATTATAATATAACACTTGTAATAAAAAAAAACATTAGTTCTCTACTCATCAATATATATTTCATTCTCTTATTATTTATATAAATTACCCACCGTTCATTATTAGTCGTCTCATTAATTAGTTTACTCTCACTAAGCTAACACCAAAACAAAAATTATGCTAATTTAATCATAATACTTCGACGTACGATTACAAACTTAACCAAAGTTATGTCATATCCATGTTTAATTGTGTATTGACACGACCCAGAGAATGGAAAAACATTAATGAATATTACATATATTAATTACATTTTACTTCCCCACCAACTTTTCTTCAAATTAAAGTTACCTCACTCTTTAGTAATTGAAACCACAATTATGTCGACATATTTCACTTCTCCAAACATACATTTATCACTCTTATTCTCGTCTTAGTAGTAACGCTTAACAACCTCATCCAGTTTACACGACTAACATCCATTCATTATGGTGTGACTCATGCAAACGTTATTCCAATAGATATCATCCACTTAATATATTGTTAAACTACTATTATTGATATTTTTCTACATCTAAATCTAGGTAAAATCAGCTACAACTAGTTTAATTTTGTTCTATAACCCCACATCTATTCATCAACTATTAAAAAGTATTCAATGTTATCTTAATGGGTACACTACAAAATACTAATTTACATATCCTATGGTATGCGTCCATCAAATTACTACTCGCGTTATATCCACAAATTAATGTACACAATTGTTGAGAAACATTCATCCACATTCCTTCATCAACACAAATTATCAAGAAAACACATATATCGAGAACAATAGTTCATATCTGATTCGATTCACACTCAAGTAAAATATCAAACATCAGCTTGTTAAGACGCTACAAGTCACCTTCATCTTAAAACTGGATCGCCCAACCCATCCTACTAGATTTGTGAGATCGCTAGTTTCTCTACTCGTTCCTTAGCAATTTTCTCCTCGACTTCAAATTTTTGTCTTGCATCCTCCAAATCAAATCCCTTGTTACTTGCTATCTCTTCCAACAAATCAAAATTTGCTTGCCCCTTTGCCAAATCAAACTGTAACGCTTGCCTCTTTTCTTCAGCCTTACACTAATATGCAATCATCTTTCTTATTTCCAAAACGTTGTCGCTCACACCCTTTCTTACACGCGTATACGGGTTAATATTGCTTTACGAATCCTCATCTGGTATCTCGTGCTTCCGTTTGTTTGAATTGCTCGCAAACATTATATCTACAAAAAAAGAATTCCCAAATTAGTATAAAATTTTCAACCGGAGATAGATTGCTTTTTATCAATAACCTTTGAAACCCTACCACAACGATTCAACAAAAAAATTTCCATTCACTAACGTCTCACGATGGCATGTATGTACTAAACGAAGGACCATAACGAGTTAAATTTTTATTTCCAATTTGTGCCCTTCTGAAATTGCTTTTTACTCTGCCTTCTAATCAAACTATTGCAAAAAAACAGCTACCAGTATTATAAAATTTAATGTCATCTTACATAAAAACAAACCATCTACATAACCAGTGTTCACTTATATATTAATTCATTTAGCATCACAAACCATTATACCCACATTCCTACCGCCACCAATACATCCATAAATTCGCCTCCACCAACACACATCCACATGCGGTCCTCCGATTAAACAAGCTCATACTATTTATATATTAATGTCCATAACCGATAAACAACACCTTCTTACGCTATATGCATGTCCACATGTAACAACTCCAACTTCATTTGGGCAATGTCCACATTTTCAACTATATCTTCACTTCACACACTTTTTACCTACAAATAGTTGTGAAATTTTTAATATAACCAACATCATAATTAAATAAAAGAGTTGAATTATCCAACATTATTAGTAGGTCTTAATGGATTGTAAGCGACAAACAGAATCTCAGCAGATTATAACTCTTTACATATACAGTCATATTACATCCTCACCCAAACAATTTCTTCACTCCACAATCTTATCCTTAAACTGTGGGACTACCCACTCCATGTAAATATCAGCCGCTACACCTTCCTGAATTTGTCCACAACTTTATTTGTCATCTTGCTCATTCCGCTATTATGGTCTCCATTTAAGTATAGCTCAATTTTAGAATACACATCAATTGGTTTATGTGGATGCGTTAATACCAATATACACAATTAATAACATGATCTATAAGTTGTTATCTTGCTAAAATATAATGTTTAATATTTGCTCTTTTACATAATCTCAAATATATAATCCACCATTAGTTTACCTCATCGATTGATATCCCACACCTCCTTATTGGTCAACCATTTCACAATCGAGTCTCTCTTTGTCCTTTATTTACAACAAAAATTTAACACACTCAAGTTCAGTTAATACACTAAAAAGGTGCAATAACATCTTGTTGTGTGATTGTTTTCTCAAAAAAATTAACAACGAAGCTTTAAAATATGTTTCCTATCAATCACAAAATCCAAAAGTGCAAGAATATGCTATTATAGTACTTTGGGTTGAACCACAAGGAGAAACTTATCTAACTAGATAGATTTAAGCATTGAGAATGCACATTTAAGGTCTAATCTAAGCAAATAAGAAAGGTTGGGGATGTTTTTGGGTTTTCTTAAGATTCTTTTAAACGAAAGCAAGGTAAGAAAATAAGCAACTTAACTGAAAGCAATTGTAAATAAAGAAAGCAAACATAAATATAAAGAGGCAAAATTTTAAATTAACAATGAACTAAAATGATGTACCAAGGATAATTATAATAGATTCACTTGGTGAGACGGTAATAGAAGTGTTAATTCAAGTTGTTAAGCGCAAATCCAAGACCAAGGACATTACTAGCTTAATCCACTCTCTATTGATACATTTACTCAATTCTCGTTTTTTGCAAATGATAAATCAATTAGGAATCATTAAAAGAAAGTCTATATGGTTACTAATCAACCCAACAATCAATTCTCATTGGCCAAATTGAAATAACAAGAATTAAGTTCCCCTAGACATTTCATCGAACACCTCTCGAGCGTGAAATGCATACATATCTAGATCTAGCATTAAGCTTACCTAATCCTTTGGAAACTTAAGATTAACCATTCTTAACACCAATTTTACAATCCTAGCTAAGTAATCTCAACCCCCTTTAGTCCATCAAGGAAACTACTCACACATGCTAAAAGGAAAGAAAGATGAAGAAAGAAGAAAAAAGCATAAGCATAAACATAATGAAATGTTTGGGTTTTAGAACCTAGATACAAAGTAAGAAAGAGAGACTCTTGATCTCAAAGATCAAGAGAAAATCATCCAAAACTAAATCTTGATCAAAGAAAAACATTTGTAGAAGTGATCTCTACATAGTCTTAGGTTTATGGGGTATTTGTAGTTTAAATGAGGTGGTTTTTGGGTAGAAGCGGCGAGCTATCGACATTATGCAAGTCACTATCAACGTCCAGGTCGATACTGAGCATCATGGAGCAGTCTTCTGGTGGCACCTACTGCTATCGACCTTATGTTGCCCACTATCGACCTGGGAGGTCGATAGCAGCAAGCAAAAGTTGTCTTTTACCTCCTCTTTGCTCCAAATCTTGATCATTTGCTTCCACCTTTCCCATATGCATTTGACTCTTGATTCCTCTTGTTTTTCATCATTTAAGCATTAAGAATCCATTGTTCGAAGCTCTCAAATTGCTCATCCAAATGTTGTACCTACAAATGCAAAATATTGTATGCAAATGCAAGAAAATTCTAAACTAGAATCAATTCCTAAACTGTATGAATTCTTGAGGTTAAATGCATTATTTACAACCTAAATGCAACCAAAACATATATATTAAGAGCTTAAAATGCATTGAAACCTATGCACATCACATCTACCTCGTTCATTGCGTTCCCTATGTATTGTAAAATACCATTCACACAACCATAATCACTCCAACCATCCGGGTTTAGCTTTTTCTTCAGCGATACACCACCTGTAACCATTTCTGCACCTGCCCTGCTGTTTACACCATTTTCTTAATGTTACATTGCATTGTAGTATGTTTGCCAGTTTGACAAAACCTTGTGCATCGTCTAGCACAAATGTTTCAAAATGACAACTCCAAATGAGCATTCTTTGTTGTCTGCTTTGTCAGCTTAGCGGTAAGGTCCATCACCTTTGACTCTAGATTCAACAATTTGTCACATATATCGGACTCACTGAACCACTAGTTCCGACATCAATATGTTTCCCAATCCGCATAATTAGAGTCAAACACAACTTTTTTTGATCTGGCATATCTTCAGACTTATCTAACATGTCATAGAGATCCTAAGCGTCGTCCTATGGTCCTTACCAATAAGCTCAATCCAAAAAGAATCAGCTTCAAGTTTGTTTAGGTTGTTGTCGAACTCATAGTTCTCAGGGAAGTCTCCGCAGTGAAACCCGGTAATAACTTCAAACTCAACAAGCGACAACCTCAACGATTGTCCACCAAAAACAGTCTACATACCAAATTTCTCCCTTGTTATTTAATGCCTGGATAATAATTCATGGATCAACTTTCCTGATTTTGCACATCTAGCAACTGGGAACTCAAATAGACCTTCGAATGCTGAGTTTCTGATGATTACGGACACCTTTGTGCCTTCGAGTTTATGGTGAATAAGAAATATATAGTCGATCTTTGAACAGATGGTTAACTTTCGTCTAGGTATCGGTCTGTCGCAAACAACCGTTTCGAAAGCTCCTTGTCTGACATCGATTTGTTGTTTTCTGCGTAAACTATAGTAAAAAACAAAATTAGTGACTTAACACGACGACAACTCAGAAAAATAGACCGATAATCGAAGTTTCGTACCTTTCAAATAAATATTTGCGAGTTGCTCGTCGGAACTCGATTTCCCATGACCCGCTCCAATTAAAATATTTAACAAATTATATGTAAATCAAAGACGAAAGCGGTATGTTTAGGGTTCTCAATGAGAAATTTTTTCATTGAAACTAAAAACTTTTTTAAAAGTTTGAACAGTTTCTCTGATTTGATTTTCCAAAAAGATTGAGAAAAAGGATTGTATTGTGATAATTTTTTTATTTTTTACTTAACCACCAAACAACTAACTACAAACTAAGACTTTATAGTCTTTTACACAATAAAATGCCTAAATAGCACTTGAAAAACAAAAGGGACATAAATGTGTGAAGCTCTAATATATATATATATATGATCCATACGGTAGAATTCGATAAACCAGCGATATGAACACAATTATCTTACAATTTCTCTTACAAATGGACGTATAAAAGACGAGAATAACAACAGCTAACACCATTTGACCAAAAAAGACATTTAAGTCAATGGGTTCGGTCCAAAAGAGTTCCCATAAGTCTGGAAGAAGGAAGCTGCCGCCCAGAATAGTCGGATCATTAAAATCACTGCAAATACGGTTCCACCGAGATTGCATATTACCTGCGAACAAGTTAGCAAGACATCCATGAGATGAATAGCAGAATTGGGTAATTGTCGAATGATCCATAAGCTTCTTAACCTACAACAACGCTCATATACTAATTTCTCTATTCATATACTAATTGGTTAAAAACAGCCGAATGCAAACCCGAACAAGTGAGATACCATTCATCACCAAATCTTACCTCAAATTGTTGGCATCCAATTTTTCTCTAATCCTTCAACAAATCATTTGTATTTAGAAAGCTTAACTAAGCATAGAGAGCGGTATTATGATGCAATCATGCAGAGTACATATACAATTCAAATCAAATCCTGTAAACTTAAACAATCTTTCTACCACTACGATCAACTAGCTACAAAGAAACAACTCCAAAACCAATCAATCTAAGTGATTTGAATAAGCAAATGATTAGATACAAATACCTCAAGAAATGCTCTTGTTATGGAAAGTGAACCCAAAAGCAATATCCCATCCACTGCAAAAGACACCTACAAAATTGATTTTAGGGTTTAACAGATCATAGAAAAACAGAGTTCTTTAAGCAATGTGCAGCCACAAGTTGAAGAAATCTTTATAAACGGAGAAAGAGACAACACTCACGAGTCGAGGAGACATGGCGGCCGGCAAAATCCGGCGAGAGGTCTTTTTAGCTCGCTTCGAGACCTTCTTGAACATGCTTTGTAAGAATCTGATCAGAAGATCAACGCTGCTTTCCCTCTCTTCTTCTTCTTCGTCATCTTCGTCGTAGTCGTCATCGTGAACTACATCGTACTCGTAACCTCTGAAGAATCGATCGTCCGACTCGTATCTCCTACGCGACTAAGGACAAAGAGACTGGATCCATCAGAAATTCGGATTCACGGAAGTCGATGAGGAAATGATAAATCAGACAAACCTGAAACCCACCACGATACGAAGCTAATGGGCTTCTTACGCGGCGGATCCGACGGCGGAGGAGTGAGATAGAGCCGAAAGAAAAAGGTATCTCAGAGAGAAATCTGTGCGATGCATTGATGAAACATAGCGATGACGACGAAGATGATGATAAGGTTGTAGCTGCAGCCATTCGCGAGCACACACCAGCAAAAACAATTTGACTGAGTGATTGTAAAATACAAATGGACATTTTTGATAATAAAATAAACATTTAGGATATATTTGCAAAACAATTAATATAAGGTATAATTTCGTAAATTTACATTTTTGGCCGTTTTAAAGAAAAAACCATTTCAGTAATAGTAAGCTTTCGTTTAAAACCCTACCGCCGCGACCACCGACATCGAGAGAGTTCGCCGCCGTTAAACCACTAGTGAGAAGTTCATCAGAGCCTCTTCTATGAAGAGGTGAATGCGATTTTGGAGCTCATATTCTTTGTTATTTTCACGACGGCGGTAAATTTCCATCTTTCACTTTTAGATAATCCGATGCTCGCTTAAAAAGCTTTGGGTTCGTCGTCTGAAATGGTCAAATATGTTTCTGTTTTAATGTTCGTTTTGTATAGATGATGATGACGATGAAGGAGATGGATTTGTCAGATGCAGTGATTGTAAAATCTGGGAGATTGAAATCAGTTGTGTGGAATGATTTCGATAAGGTGAGAAAAGGTGATACATACGTTGCAATCTGCAGGCACTGTAAGAAAAGACTTAGTGGATCGAGCGCGAGTGGAACTTCGCATTTGAGGAATCATTTGATTAGGTGTAGGAGGAGAGCTACTAGTAACGGTATTACACAGTATTTTGTTATGGGGAAGAAGAAGGAAGATAGACTTGCCGTAGCAAACATCGATGATCATAAGCAGAGGAAGAAGAAGAAGAAGAAGAAAGATGAGGCTCTTAGTGTAGTGAATGTTAGATATGAACATGATGATGTCACAGTTGTTAATGCTGGTTTGGATCAACGCAGGAATCGGTTTGATCTAGCCCGGATGATAATCTTACACGGATATCCGTTAACTATGGTCGAAGATGTTGGATTTAGAGTGTTTGTTAGAAATTTACAGCCTTTGTTTGACCATGTTGCCTTTGAAAGAGTTGAATCTGATTGTATGGAAATCTATGCTAAAGAGAAGCACAAGATCTTCGAAGCATTGGATAAGTTGCCTGGAAAGATTAGTATCAGTATCGATGTATGGAGTGGTTCAGATGGTTCTGATGAGTTCTTGTGTGTGGCTGCACATTATATCGATGAAACATGGGAACTGAAAAAGAGAGTTCTAAACTTCTTCATGGTTGATCCATCTCATACTGGTGAAATGCTCGCTGAAGTTGTAATGACGTGCTTAATGGAGTGGGATATTGACCGGAAGTTGTTCTCTATGACGTCGAGTCATTCTCCTCCATTTGGTGAAAATGTAGCTAACAAAATCAGAGACCGGTTATCTCAGAACAAGTTCCTCTATTGTAACGGACAATTGTTCGATGTAAGTTGTGGAGTTAATGTCCTTAACCAGATGGTTCAAGATTCACTGCAAACTTGTTGTGACACAATAAACAAGATCCGAGAGAGCATTCGGTATTTCAAAAGCTCAGAATCTATCCAGGAGAGATTCAATCAATGGACTGTTGAAACTGGAGCTGAAAGTGAGAGAGACCTTTGTATTGATGATCCAACACGATGGGACAGGACATATAATATGCTGGAGATTGCGTTAGAGAAAAAGAGCGTATTTTCACTCATGAAAGAAAGCGATCCTGATTTCGTCTCAGGTCCGTCTGATTTGGAATGGGAGAGATTAGGAACAATCATTGGGTTCTTGAAAGTCTTTGTTGAAGTTACAAGTGCATTCACAAAGAGCAATTGCTTACCCGCCAATGTGTACTTCCCGGAGATGTGTGACATACACCTCCGATTAATCGAATGGAACAAGAACCCAGATGATTTCATTAGCTCTCTTGCTGTTAACATGAGAAAGAAATTCGACGAGTTCTGGGATAAAAACAACCTGGTTCTAGCTATTGCTACCATATTAGACCCGCGGTTCAAAATGAAGCTGGTAGAATATTATTACCCGCTGTTTTATGGTACTAGTGCTGGAGAGCTCATCGAAGATATCTCGGAGTGCATCAGGGCGCTGTATAACGAGCATTCTGTAGGATCGCTTTTAGCATCATCAGATCAAGCCCTTGAATGGCAGGAGAATCATCATCAGCCAAACGGTGCTGTCCATGGGAAAGAGCCAGAAAGTAGATTTGTAGAATTCGATAGGTACATTAAGGATACTGATACTTCACCGAGTCAAGACTCTAAATCGGATCTAGAAAAGTATCTAGAGGAGCCGCTTTTTCCCCGGAATTCTGATTTCGACATCCTCAACTGGTGGAAAGTTCACACGCCACGATACCCTATTCTCTCTATGATGGCACGTAATGTGCTAGCAGTTCCAATGTCGAATATATCATCAGAAGAAGATGCCTTTGAGACTTCTCAAAGGAGACGGGTTAGTGAAACATGGAGTTCGCTTAGACCGAGTACCGTTCAAGCCTTGATGTGTGCACAAGATTGGATCCGGAGCGAACTTGAAAGCGCTTGAACCGCTCCTTTCATCTTACTTTGATCTGAGTTTTTTTTTTTGGGTTTAGATCTCAGCTCCAGCTTGTTTGTTTATGAAAGTTCTAGTGATGCTTTCTAGAGTATATTATCAAAGTCATGTTGTCCCCAAGGCCCCTAAAAGCTAACTTTATACACTCAACGATATTTCTTTTTCAATAGCCAATGACAAATGTCGAATCTGGTTTCTGAGTGAGTAGATGAAAGCTTTACATACCAAGAAAAAAGGGTTCTCTTAAAACCGTGAATTGCTTTGTGATGATCTACCATTGGATACTCCAAACATCGGCACTGTCTGTTTCTTTCTGATGTATATAAAGGTTCCGCTCATCAGAAACAGTCCTAGCATAATCGCCTGTCCATTCATTCAAATGATCTTAATATCAGCCCAAAATTCTCAAAAACCTCAAGATAAAACTTGTTGCAATCCAAAATCAGTGACGAAGCCAACAGTTTTTCTGTACCTCAAAACCAAGAACCGATAACTTTTCTTCATCCGCAGATGGGACACAGCTTCTGTAAGTTTTGTAAGACTGAGACTTTACTTTCGACAATGGTGAATCCTCCAGCAGATTCCTTGGTTTCCCTGATGCAACAACTTCTTCGTCATCGACATTAGATTGACCATTTTGTGTTTCTTCTCTATCTTTCTTCTGTGAACCTTCTCCTCTCACCTCTTTACATTTGAAAGGAATGCGATAACCGGTTTCGCTGCAGCGATACTTCTCTTTTTTCTACATGAAAAATACAAGAATCTTAAGACAAGACCAGAGAAACAAAACACACCATAGTGAAAAAAATGAGGCTTCACAAGAAATCATATATGTTCTTCAGATTCATCCAAGTATAGTGTTCTTTAAAAAATGAATGACATTATTCCTACTTCAAATCCAAAGATGATACATTCAATGTCTAATGTCATTATTTGCTATTCCTATGCTTCTTACACAACTTAACTGAAACTCAGCATCGATTTCATCCTCATTTGACACAGAATTGTGATCACCTAATAATGGAATTATTTCAACTTCAAATTATGAGATTTTTGCAATTCATATTCTATGTTATTAGGTTAGTTTGTTTTCTTTGTTGCCTTAGGGATATGTCCTTAAATATGAAACTCTTTAGAAAAGAGTCGATCATCTAGGAATTAGGTTTCTTCTAACCGCTGGACAAGGATTTAGGAAGAGCTTGTCTCTTTTGTTTCTATGTTCTAACCAATATCTCTGAAAATAAAATCAGTACTATTTCTAAGTGTGACTCTTAGCTTTTATCATTCTTCTTTCGAAGACCTCTTCCATAATCTTCAACTTCACCCAGTCATCTTAGCAGTCCCTTTTCCTTTATTAAACCAGCACATCCATTCATTTCTTCAACTCTTAACACTTTCACTAATCACATCCTTTTGGTGTGAGGGATGAAAGAGTTGCTGAGTAGATGAGCCATCAAACCAAAAAGATGAAATCAATGAAGTGTTAGGTTTGAAGAAACGAACGAAGTCGCGGGTCTATTATAGTAGAAGATAGTATCCGCTAAGATTACCGACAAAGTTGAAGATCCTGGAAGCAAGCATAAAAGGGCTAGATGAAATCTATCGATGTTGCTACAATACAGCATTAGAGAATCTATACATCACTGATTAAGCTAATTCTGAACCCTAGACCACTGAGAGATTTTCCTAACTGAGTAATAACCATCCAAGGCATAGAACGAATCATATAGATCTGAGATCAACACAGAGCAAATTAAGCATACAGTAAAGCAGAAAAACCTTTTCGGAGGAATTGCATGAAACACAAGGACCTGAAGGAGAGCATTCGAAGGTAACGTTGCTTCCTTTCGGAGTTTCTTTGAAACCTAGAAGGAATCTACGCCCAACGCTTCTCATCTCTTCGTCTCCGTCGTTTCTGTTGAGATTAGATTCAAACGCAGTGTTAGAAAATTTTATTGGATCTGAGTCAGATCAAAAAGCCAGATCGATCATCGTCTGTGACAATATAAAAGGAAGAAAATTTGAAAAACGAACTGTTCATATGCTTCGGCGAGAACAGAGGATGGAATTGCAACGCCGTAGATGAAGAGGATGATCAACATAAGTGAAGAATAACTTCGAGAAGCCATTTTCGCTGTTTCTTCTTCCTCTTCGTCGCAAAGGAAAAGAAAGAAAGGAAGAAGAGAGATTTTCCGAAATGCCCCCATACTATGTTTTTATTTATCAAAATCACCACCATTTCCTTAAGATTTATACAAGTTCTCCCCTGAGAGTTTTAATTGATCAAAATCACCCTCCCACAAAAGAAATTCTGCTGTCAAGATAATCTTCAAGAAGCAAGGATCACTGTAACTTGGGTCTATGCTTTGAATATACAAACAATTTTTTGGTCGTTACATCAGATGTTATGTTTACATCAATGCATCAGATCAGAAGATGTACAGATTTATACAACAAGCGGAAAAAAGAAAACCGAAAAGCGCAGTTAAAATTAAGAACAATAAGAGAAAGTGAGTAAGAAAGTAAGAATATCGATCATTTTACTTGCAAAGCATAATCCTTCTTCATACTCTCAGTAAGTTAACTTAAGTGTTCTTCTTTGTTAAAGATCAACGGAAACTCGTAGCCATCTTCAGAGAAGAAACCATATTGACCTCCCAAATTCTTCAGAGATTCATAGACTTGGCTCATCAATGGTCTTTCCTTAGGCCTCGATACAACACAGCTACACGCGATTCTCATAAACTGCATTATCTCATCGTCGTATCCTTTACCACATATGCTTCTATCAATTGCATCTTTGCCTCTTCCATTACTCATATGCTTACTAACCCAGTCAACTAAACTCCCTTTAAACCCTTCTTCACAATTCTTAATCGAAAGAGGCTTTTGTCCAGTAACAATCTCAAGAAGCACAATGCCAAATCCATACACATCTCCACTCAAAGATACAGCCATGGTGCTTGAATACTCGGGAGCAACATAACCAGGCTCCCCTAAATCCCCGCTACTAACTGAGCAATCGTCAGAATCCCGAGAAGTCACTAGCTTTCCCAATTCATAATCAATAACACGAGCATCGAAATCTTCGTCTAGAAGAATCACACTTGAGCTAATGAATCGATGCATATACGGTGGTTTGCATCCATGGTGCAACCAAGCTAGCCCTCTAGCCGCTCCAATACTGATTCTAACCCGAGTTGGCCAATCCAAAGAATTAGGACATTGTTGCAACTGAGAATACAATGTCCCATTAGCCATGTGCTTATAAACCAACAATCTCTCGTCTTCCACAATGCAAAACCCGAGAAGCGGAACCAAATTCGGATGCCTGATTTGACCTAACCTGTTCATCTCAGACCTGAACTGTTTCTCACTTAGCTCACAACCATTACTAAGCCTCTTAACCTCAAGCGCAGACCCATCAGGTAAATCAGCTTTGTATGAGACTCCAGTTCTAGATGAAAAAACGATATTTTCGGAATCGAAATTGCTCGTAGCTACAATAAGATCAACCAATTTGATCTTAACAATTGGTTTATGAAACAGAGTTACCTGAACGAGTTTGTGTGATCTCAACAAACTGATCCAATCACTATCGTCTCTAGATTTTCCGGCGCCGTAACCATTCTTCTTCCTCCGGTTACTACCGTCTCTGATAAAGAACCACCAGAACATGGCGAATCCCACACACAAGGACCCAAAAGCCCCAATTACTCCGGCAATTACGATGACGGTTACGTTGCTACGATTCAACGAGCCGCATCGCGGTAAGGGCTTGCCGCAAAGTCCACCATTGCCGCTAAATCCGTCTTCTCCGAAGTGGGAGAGATCGGAAGGAATCGAACCGGAGAGATCGTTGTCGGCGAGAGAAAGACTCTGGAGACGACTTAACCGGCTTAACTGAGAAGGTATCGGACCCGTGAGCTTGTTATCGCTAAGAGCTAAGCTATTTAAGAATTTACACTCCACGATCTGGGAAGGTATCGAGCCGCCGAGTTTGTTGCCGGAGAGATCTAAAGTGACGAGGTAAGGAAGCCATGAGCAGATTTGGGAAGGAATCGAACCGGAGAAATCGTTATCGGAGAGATCCAGCGATTGCAAGCTGCGACAGAGCTTGAGAGATTCGGGAATTTGACCGGCGAGTTGCATCGACTGGAGCTGGAGCGAAATAATGCGATTCTCCTTGGCGTTCCAGCAAGAAACGCCGGCGAGCTTGCAAATCGACGACGACGAAGAGTTGGTGAAGGACCAGCCGCTAAGTCTGCCTGAAGGATCGATGAGTGAGTTTTTAAGACCTTTGAGACAGAGCACGTCGTCTTCACCATAAGAAGATGAAATTAGGAGGATAAACAATGTAATTGAGATGGTCATCGTCGTCTTCATGATGGGTTCAGATCGATTTCTCTGAAGGGTTTCGTGGAAAAAGAGCAATGCTTTGTTCCGTCTATGGCGGAGGGACGGCCATTGACTACTGTGTTAGCTTTGTGGAAGGCACAAACACCATTGAAAAAGAGAAAAGAAACAAATATAAATTCAAACTTTGCTGACTTTTCTATCAAGAAGACTGCTTTTTTACTTTTGGTTCGTAAGAAAGAATCATCAACTAAACGACCCCGTCGAAAGCAGTGTGAGAGTCTAAGAATGATCATATTCAGTTTTAGTTAGTGTTCATGTCGCGATCGAAAAGGAAAGACAGCAAAAGTGGGCACGAAAACACTTCCTGCCAAAGAATCAAATTTCTTTTCTCGTTTTCCAAAATTTTGAATTTTATTAAGAGATTTTGTAGTGATCGCCTAAAAAAATCAATCATTTCTATTGAGTGTACCTACAACATTCCCTTCTTTCTACTTTCATTTGAGAAACGAAAATATATGAAAACGAGGTTGTATAGGACGATCATGTTCACGTTCAATTCCCACCTTTAGTATAGTCATTTCGCTTATTTCCACTCGTAGATTTCTTTAAATTGTTATACGAATTTATTTATCTTTTGAAAAATTCACCCGACGTAGTTGATTTCACTCTATTTCCTCAAACCACATTAAATCGCTCAACCGAAAAATTGCGTTTCGCAATTTGCGTTTTGAATAATTGCGATTTAGATTTCTTTAAATTTATGCATGAACTTTTTATCTCTTTATAAACCTACATAAGGTAATTTGATTCTTTATACTCCCCCAAATCACACTACTCATCTTTTTTGGACTTTCTATTTTTATATTTTTCTTGATTATATTTAAAAACAAACAAAGAAACAGAATATTGGCTAGTTTTTAATAGGAGCAACTCTAAGCAAAGGATTTAATTGAGCGCTAGAGACATTATTAGCTAGTGATAAACCAATTTTTTACATGTTCTTACCTTAGATTTTTAGTCATTTTAAGAGCTTTTTATGCTTGTCTTTATCAAAAATGGTATTTTTCTTGTATTTATTGTATTGAAAATTTGAAAGTTAATTCAAGTTGAACAATGCATTTTGGAGCAACTGGACTCATTTGGAGCAAAAATCAGTTTCTGGACAGTTTCTTTGCATTAGATATATCATCCAATACGAAGGCTTTGGACACATTTCGTGTCTTTCATTATGTTTTATTTAGGTTAGAAACCAAAAACCCAAAATCATATCTTGTTGACGCTTAATTCGAAATATGAGTAATTGTAGTGCATGCTTAGTTCTTTGTGGAATGATACCTTAAATACTACCACAACGTTGTGCGCTTGGAGCTGAGCGAAACTTGTTTTGGGTGAAAACTATTACATCATCTAGAGGTCTCACCGTTGGAATGATCGATTTTTAGCACTATTCATTGATTGGTAAGAGATCTTTTGTACCATTAGTATCTTCTACATTGATGTGAAAAAATTCACGAATGTTGCAACTTTTCTTGATGTTAAGTATCAATTGGTATCTCCGTTGTATTAAATACAAGAAAATCCCATCCAAATTTATTACCTCTCAAGCCTCATAGGACTCATTTTCTAAGGGTTACATATTAACACTTGGATCAACCAGTCAAAACGAGTCTCTGGTATTTATATATTATTGCTAAAATTCTTGACAAATTTTCGTTCCATTGCTTTCTAGTCACTGAATTTGTTTGTTTGTTTTTAAAACTTGCTAAGACAAATAAAAAATATATTAATTTACAGAAATACACTTAAAAGGAAAAGAAATTTTACATTTACACCTGTCTTTTAATGGTTCTCAAATATACACCTCAAATATTAGGGTTTAGGATTTAGGGTTTAAGGTTTAGTGATTAGGGTTTAGGGTTTAGCTATTAGGGTTTAAAGTTTAGGAATTATGGTTTAGGGTTTAGGGTTTAACGTTCAGGGTTTCTTTTATTCTAGGGGTATAATGGTATTTTTCATTAAAAAGGGAGGTGTAAAAATAAAATTTTTTCAAGCAGGGGTATTTTTGAAAAACAGACAATACAAATGTGTATTTTTGTAAATCTCCCTAAAAAATAATAGAAATAGAAGGTCAAAAAGATGAATTAGTTTGGTTTGGGAAAACATAAAGAAATCAATTATATGGGTATGTTTATAAAGAGACAAAAAAAATTCAAGTGGAAATAGGAGGAACGACTATACAGGAGGTGGAAACAAAGCCACAGAAAATTAATCGCGATTATCTAAAACGCAATTACGAAACGCGATTTTCCGGCTAAGCAATTTCAGTTGACGTTTAGTGTGGCTTGAGAAAATAGAGTGAAATCAACTACTTTAGATAGGCTTTTAAAGATATAAATAAGTTCGTGTAATAATTGAAAGAGGTCCAAAGAACGGGTGGAAATAGGCAGAACGACTATACTGGAGGTAGAAATAGAGTATCAATCCTAAAATATTTTTAAAATATAACATTGCATTCATCTGGGATTTACAAGTTTGTCGTTAGTGACTTTTTATACTATTAATTCATTATATTTCTAGTTAGATTATAGATTTTATTTTTCTTATATATAATTTGTTATTAGGCAATAAAATTAATAGAAAAACACTATATGATTCCACTTAATACATATTTTTTTAGTCTTATTTTTCTATATACATATACGCAAAACATAATTGATAACGTAATATAACATACAGTATTTGGCAAAATATATTTCTATGAAATATAATAAAATACAAAAAATGACATTGGTATAATTATACATTAAAAACATAACATAAGTTAGATTATATTATGTTGGCGAACCGAGAGAATTGGTCAGCTTTTTCAACATAACTAGCAGAGATTCAAAAGCTAACATCTCTTTTCACCTCGGTGGATTTCAAGTACTTACATCGATCACTGAATGGGAATGCTGATGAGCTATGACGTAGTGCAAGATTGAGGTTATCTATTTTTGACTATATAAACTTTATACCTCCAGTTTGGTTTACCACGCCTTTTTAAATGTTTAATGCTTTTGTTAACAAAAAAAACATAATATAAATTAGATACTGTGATTAAAGACTGATGATGCGGGAGGGATTCAAATAATTTTTTTTTATAAGATAACATTTTATAGTCTATATTATTGTAAACTCTGGGATTACCAATTATGAGATAACACTTTTCAGTATTAGATGTTTATATGTATACAATCGTACTTTCAATTTAACATTATTGTACATTTCAATTAATTAAAACTTTTATATTAAAGATAAATTTATAATTAATACAAAAGAACGATACACATAAAATATAATTATGCACTTATTATACTAAATGAATCACATAAAACATATAAAAATTACAAAAATTTGAAGAAATTTTTTTTTTTGAAATCTAATAAATTTTTTATTTTAAATAATTATTCTTAGACACCCATCCAAGTTCGGGAATAGCCGGAGAACGCATAAACAATACAAATACATTATTACCTAAAATATGATGTAAATCTAATTAGATTTTTGTTTACTGATTTTATTTTTGTTTGTTGCGCGTGACCAAAAGTTTTTTGTTTATTTTTTTGCTTATCTATATATTTATATTATCCGGAAAAAAATATCCTAGAATATCTAAAGATGAATGTAATATTTTGAGCGTATATAAGACATTTCTTTCCTAATCGATATTTTTATTGAGTTTTAATTTGCGTTGATAAGATCTTCATCTATTCTTATAGACACTCAAAAATGGTTCAGTGAAAAGTTGATGAAGATTCAGAAAATTATTTCTAGTAGAGAATTTGAGTATGCTTATAAAAATATTTATGGATATCGTAAATTAAGAAAAAACAAAAAAATAAAGTACTCAATGGAAAGCCTAAATGTTACAACAGTTTTTAAAAAATCTCAAAAGGAAAAAATATTCAATATTTTTCTAACAACTTCAAAAAAATCTAACACTCTCTCCCAAGTATTTCAATATTGTCTTGCAATTTTTGTAAAAAACAATATAATACCTTCACTATATAAAATTCAAAAGATCGATTACACCTCCCATGTGCTTATTTTTTAAATACAACTCTCGTAAGTTCTCAACTTTTTTATTTTAATGCTTCTAACTTTTTTTTAATAGTTAGCTATTAGTTCTTTATATTTATGAAAATTTATTAATAAAACGTTCGTGTTTTATTGGTTTATATTGCTACCACAAAACTCAAGCATCTCTTTACTCTCTTGGACCATAGCAATATCGATGATGAAAGTTGACTTTCTATGACAGAAGATTTAAAACGTGAATGTAATGACTTCAATGGAAAGAGAAGTGATGCTGGACGGTAGTTGATCCAACCTCCCTCTTTTGGGCTTAGGCTCCTCTAGTTGAGGCAGAAGCTTTCAAGTGGTTTTGAGATAATTTTAACGTCTTATCAACTCCGAAAAACACCGTTTTTCCAGAAAGCTCCAACTTTTCAGATCAAAATCTGTCCTTTTTTCATTTCTCTCTTGAAGGTTCACTAAGCCCTCTTAAATCAAAAATCTCTCTTCGCTTTTTCAATGGCAGCAAATTAAAATGGAGAAAGAACTAGATCTAGCGCTCCTAGCCTTGTCCTTGGAGGAAGACGACGAACCATACAAACTTCCAGATATACAGGAGTTCTACTCGACGGAAAGGAATGAAAGGAGTATAGTTGGTCGTATCCTCAACCCTGATTGTCAGAATATGTCAAGCCTAATTCTCGACATGGCCATGGAGTGGCAAATCTATGATAAGGTTAGAGGTGTTGCTCTCACTAAAGAAAAATTCCAATTTATTTTCGACTATGAGCATGATTTAGAGAGAGTTCTGAGCAAAGGGGTTCACACGTACAACCAGTGGACTCTAGCCATTGATAAATGGGTTCCTAACCCTCTGGAGGATTATCTTCAGTTCATTCCAACTTGGGTTCAGATGAGGAATGTACCGGTAAACCACTGCACGCCTCAAGCCCTTACAACTTTGGGTGAGTTTGCGGGTCAAGTTATTGTGGTTCCGTTTGACCCAGAGAAAGCACAAAATAAAGACTATGTAAGAATTCAAGTAAGGTTTGATGTCTCCAAGCCACTAAGACGATCAAAGACTATTAACCTTCCCAATGGTGAAACGACGAAAATCCTTTACTCCTATGAAAGGATCCAGAAACGTTGTTTCGTCTGTCAGAGGCTTACTCATGCTCAGGACAAGTGTCCATATATTTTGAATAGTAAGGCAGAGATGGGACCAAAGTCATATGGAAGCAAAGAACGTGGTGTAGAGTCCTCCAACAGAATCATCAAGGAAAATGAGCCGTTGTTTGGGGTTCTGAAGGAAGATCAGGTTGGAATCAGTTCTGAGACAGGTAGACTAAAAATTGCTCCAGAAGTACTTAAAGGAATGCGTCAATATCTGATGATGGCTAATGTCCCTGAGAAAATCACAAGGGAGGAATGAGTGAGAACTTCAATCCAGAGTCTAGATAACGATCCATGGGGTCAACAGACAATCCTCCGGCTGGAACAACCTCCCTTGCTTATTAAGGATACAGAGAAAGGTAAGGGCATAGTATATGAGTTTAATCAGAAACACTTCTCTATGGGGAATTGGATGATGGATAAACCTGAAACAAAACTGATGGTTGCTTCTTTCAAGGCTGCCAACCAACAATCAGTCTTTGCAAGACTTGAATTCTCTTCTAAGGAAAAGGAGTTGTCTAAGTGTAGTCTGAAACAGCTGCCTGATATTGTTAACCCTACGGTCCCTGATTCAAGGTCTATACCTGAATCATCCGGGGTGACAAAGAAGGCTAAAGGTCAGAGAAAGAGACCCACCAAATCTGCTAGGCAAAGAAAAAATTCTGAATTCAATGATAAGCCAAGGCCAGTGGTTTTAGAGGATGAAGTGCAAGGCTTAGGCAAAGAAAAGAGGAAGGTTGATCACGAGGCTGACGGCCAAGCAAGATCTGTCACACGCAATTTTGGAAGGCCAAGCAGGGACCACCGAGGGACCAATGAGCCTTATCAGTTGGAATTGTCAGGGAGTAGGTAAATACGATGATCTGGTAATTCCTAGGCTCAGGGAGTTGCGTTCAAGGCATTTCCATGAAATTCTGTTCTTAATGGAAACAAAGAATCGTAGTAATGTTTTGGTGGATCTTCAAGCTTGGCTAGGCTATGACAAGGTATGTACTATTAATCATGTTGGTAGGAGTTGAGGGTTAGCCCTTTTTTGTAAGAACAATATCCAGCTGGAGATCTTAGTATCTGACAAAAACCTGTTTGATTGTAAGATTATGTATGAAGGCTTTATTTTTTATGTTTCTTTTGTGTATGGTCCACCTATTGCTAAAGACAGACCTTGGTTTTGGGAGAGAATGTCTAGAATTGGGATAGCTAGGAAAGATAGTTGGTGTGTCTTAGGAGATTTCAATGATATTCTTCACAATGGGGAAAAAGCAGGGGGTCCTCCTAGAAATGATAGATCTTTCCAGTCTTTTGGGGATATGATTAAAGCTTTTGGTTTAAAAGAGCTGCCTATCACAGGGAATAGCTTCATTTGGGGTGGTATGAGGAACAAGCAGTGGATCCAATGTAAGTTGGATAGGAGTTTTGGGAACAAGGCTTGGTTTGATGCCTTTCCTGCCTCTAATCAAAGATTTCTAGAGAAGCAAGGCTCTGACCATAGGCCGGTTTTAGTCAATTTGGTCTCATCTAGTGAAGCATATAGAGGATGCTTTAGATTTGATAAGAGGTTTCTTTGTAAACCAAATGTTAGAGAGACCATTTTGAAGACATGGAATGAAAGAACAGAGTTCATTGGAGATTCTATTTCTGAGAAGATTAGGAGGGTAAGGAAAGGGTTTAGCAGTTGGAAGAAGCAGAATAGCCTGAATTCAAGAGACAAGATTAACCACTTGCAAATAGCTATGGAAGCAGAACACTCCAGTGATATGCCTTGTCTGCAGAATCTAAGAGAACTTAAAAAGAAGCTTGTTGAGGCTTACAAGGAGGAAGAGAGCTATTGGAAACAGAGGAGTAGGGAGACTTGGTTACACTCAGGGGACCTGATGGCTCAGGTTTTCACCCAAGAAATCACTGCAAGCGTACAGTTAG
>OVAN01002677.1:0-32301 GCA_900406275.1 Anastatica hierochuntica
TGATCCAAAAAAAAAAAAAAAAAAACTTAAGAACCGGTCCTTATATAAGGATCATTAGAAACCGTTTCTTATGAAAATGTTTTTTTTTAATTTTTTTAATTGAAATAAGTTAAGCAACGCGGGTAAGAATCCGCGTTGCACATGCTCTTAAGATTTAAGAACTCCTAAAATTAAAATATATATATTTTTTTCAGAATCTCTTGTGTAGAGACTCATTAATCATGCTTTAAGACTTCATACCCAAAAAACCATATAAACCACACCCCAAGAAATGTACAAAGGAGAAGGTTAAAGGGTACATATTTTTCACAAAGTTAATTTCATTTCTCGAGGTAGACAAACCCAATGCTACTACTACCTTCTTCGTTTGGTAACACAAACTCATCATTAAGTCATAAAGTTTCAACTTTTTATTATAGTTTCAGATTCACATTTTTGTTTCTGATGAGCATAAACCTAAGTCATAATGATGGAAATGACTTGGTCAACGTTCGTCAACCACGACCATGTTTATAAGTAATTTGGTTTTGCATTAAGATTTCGGACAACATATTACGCACTAGTTTATTCCATTTCTAAACCAAACTTGATTAACTTTGGAGAGTTAACTTTGGAGAGTAAACAGTGTGAAGTAAAATTAACTTTGGACAGAATTGTCATTAATGTACCATGAAGAAAACTATCTAAGAATAAAGATAGGTAAGATCATTGTTATCCATCAATCATTGTCTTTTTTTTCATTCTGTAATTTGCAGGTATGTATCTGGTTCAATATTAATAAAATTCAAACGTTAAAAGAAAACCAAACTTGATTAAGAAACATGTCAAGATGATTCCATAAACAATGCAATTAGTACCCTTCATACCAAATCAAAAACGGATAAGTTAGTGATTATTTTTTCAAATTCTCTTAGATAATATCCTAACTTAGAAAGGGTCTATTTAAAGTGATTGGGATTATGGGATAATTAAATTAATTAATAACGGGAATTACGAGAAGGGTATATCTCTAAAATCGAGTCCGAACACAATGCTCCATAAAGACATTTTTCTCAATAGCAAATTGTCGAAGGGAGAGAGTAGAGACACCACTTTTGAATCTTTGAAGGTGCGTTTCATTTTTTACTTTTAATTTGTAAAAACAAGCAATTACTCTGTTCGTCTTCATTGTTTGTCTTCAGATCCCTGTTTCCTTGTGTTTGATTTTCTATTGTTTTCGTTCTCTTTTTGCATATTTTTAAGAAATAATTCGATTAGTAAAAAAATTAGAGCGCTCCATATTTTTGTGCATGACATCATTTTGTCTTGTAATTCAGTTCTTCACGAGGTCGTGTCAGATCTTTTTTTAATTTGTTTTAAACATATACTCCTTATTTATTTCTTCCTATCCTTTTCAAAACAATAATTATTTACTGCCCTAAAATCTAGACACTGAGCTAAAAATATTCTGTAAATCCGTATTATTTCTTGCTATCTCTTTTTTATAAATATTTATATTAATAAATACTAATTTTATTTCAAAAATTTCTGAGTAATGATTCCTACTTTTATTGTTTTCAAAAAGGATGATTACAACTGTTGTCAAATCATTGCAAATTGAACTCAAGGTATTTTCAAACGAAGTAACTGTTTTTTTTAGTTAGACAACTATTATTCAAATAATAAATTTTAAAACAGATTTATAAAGTTTTATTTGCTGAGAAAAAACTGAAAAAGTAAGTTTAGTAGTTTACCTTCGGTTTGAAGCTTTAAGTAACCTTTGTTACTAATGTTTTTTTAATTAAAAAAATAGCATATTACCTTATATTTGAAGCTATATCGTATAATTAAAAGTTTGGCTCTTTACCAAATGGTGCATTCAAAAACAAAAAAAAATTCTCCATAACAAATGTACAGAAACAAAGTTCTCCATAATAAAACAATTTGTCGAGTTTAAATTCAAATAAATACTTATATAGTATATAAATGTGAACCTGATAATTTTATTTTCAAGAATCTATACTTCTCTCTCTCTTGAGTTCTTTCTTATCTTTCTTTTACAAACACACTTCTCCTTTCACTAAAACATCATATTGTGTCTTCAGTTTCAGTGCCATAAACTTTGTTCTCGTCTCCATTTCTGCGTACGAAAAAGTTCTTCTGGGTATTTGAAATTTGTCATCTTTGATTCTTTCCTCTCTTTAAAAATCGTAAAGATTCCGTCTTTGACCCTTCTACAAATTCCAACTGAAACAAAGAGATGGGCAGAGCAGCGAGATGGTTCAAAGGCATTTTGGGAATGAAAAAGAGCAAAGAGAAAGAGAACCGTGTCTTCGGCAACGGAGAAGAACCCGGCGGGTCAAACATTCATCGGAAAGTTCTCCAAGCTGACTCCGTCTGGCTCAGAACCTACCTGGCCGAAACAGACAAGGAACAGAACAAACACGCGATTGCGGTTGCTGCCGCTACAGCCGCAGCCGCAGACGCAGCTGTTGCAGCGGCGCAGGCTGCCGTCGCTGTAGTCAGGTTAACAAGTAACAGAAGAGCAGGAGGATATTTCAACGGAAACGGAGCTTCCGAGACAACAACAGAGCGATGCGCCGCCGCCGTGAAAATTCAATCCGTCTTCAAAGGCTATTTGGTAAAATTAACAAATCTCTCGAAAACTATTTTTTGTAACTGGAAGATGGAATTTTGACAAGTGGGTAACGTTTAGATTATATAAAAACAGAGTATGTTTGTACATTGTTTGCTCCTTGCACATCTCCCTTAATAAAACAGTACACTCATCGTTTCAATAAATTTGGATTCTTGTTTGTGCGTGTTGGTTTTAATAATATTTTAAAATTTTGAATATTTTTTAAAAGGCGAGAAAGGCGTTAAGAGCTTTGAAAGGTTTGGTTAAGCTACAAGCTTTAGTGAGAGGATACTTAGTTCGTAAACGCGCGGCTGAAACGCTTCATAGCATGCAAGCTCTCATAAGAGCACAAAACTGCGTCCGATCTCAACGCATCAACCGCTCTGTTACTAGAGACAACAACAACAACATGTATCATCACCCTCGACATTCACTTGTAAGAAGAACGTTTCTTTTCTATTTTCTTAATTCTAACATATATAGTCAAACTTATATGTTTTTGTTCGCCGATTGTTTTGATAATATAATAGGAAAGATTTGATGATTCGAGAAGCGAAATCCATAGCAATAGAATGTCAATCTCTGTCGAGAAACAGAGTAACAACAGCAACAACAACAACAGCAACAACGTTTATGATGAGACCAGCCCCAAGATCGTTGAGATTGATACTTACAAAACAAAATCAAGATCGAGGAGGATGAATGTTGCTGTATCAGAATGTGGAGATGATTTCATTTATCAAGGCAGAGATTTTGAGTGGAGTTTTCCAGGAGAGAAATGTAAATTTCCTACGGCTCAAAACACACCGAGATTCTCTTTTTCAGCCGCGGCGGCGAATAATTGTCATTACTACACTCCGCCTTCGCCGGCGAAAAGCGTTTGCAGAGAAGCTTGTTCTAGGCCAAATTATCCTGGTTTGATGACACCGAGTTATATGGCTAATACGCAGTCGTTTAGGGCCAAAGTGCGTTCTTATAGTGCACCGCGACAGCGTCCTGACAGAAAGAGGTTGTCTCTTGATGAGATTATGGCGGCTAGAAATAGCGTTAGCGGTATGAGAATGGTGCAACCGCAATCGCAATCGCAACGAGAAGAAAAACGCTCTTCTTACTCGTATAATCATCAGTTTCTTTAAGACGTCAATTTTAGATTCTATAATTAGAAAGAGACGTCTTTATGTCCTTGAGAAGCGATCGTCATTGCTTTTGACTTTTCATTGACGGCTTCTTTTTATTTTTACTTTTTAAAATCTTTTTGTTTTTAGTTTCTCCCTTCTCTTGGTTTTTTTTTCTGACTTGGGTTCTTCTATTTGTAAATTTTTGTTTTAAATGTTAAATTTTGTTTCTAGTCATCTTACTTCACACGAACCTTCATGTGGAATGCTTTTTGTTTATGATAATTTAAGGTACATTATAGAAGTAAGAAAAATGTTTCAAACTGTTAACTGAATTTAGATATAGGTTTTGGAGAATTTGAAATTCAAAGATACGAGTAGTGGAGAAGATATTATAAAACTAACAAAGATGTATCGTCATACAAGTAAAGTAGTATGACGTAATCATTATTATGATTTTTTCCAAAATCTTTTGTAATGTTTCTATATCTAATCATTTTCTTGATTCCATCAGTGAATATGATTGGTGGAGGCCGATACGTGTTTGCGTCATCATATTCGTTTCTCTAAACCCAAAGTAAAATAAATTTAAATATCAACAGGCAAACAACTTTTGTTAAGCTCTAATTCTATAGACCATGTCAAAGGAAAAGAGATTAGCTCTATGTACCTCCTAATCTACCAAAAAGAATCTTTAATTTAACTCGTAACT
The DNA here is from genome assembly GCA_900406275.1 of Anastatica hierochuntica. NCBI lineage: Eukaryota > Viridiplantae > Streptophyta > Magnoliopsida > Brassicales > Brassicaceae > Anastatica > Anastatica hierochuntica. Next base: position 4,445 of record OVAN01002677.1, read on the forward strand.
TTTTTTTTTGGTCAACTTGCTAATTGTATTAAGAGCAATCATTATCTAGAGGGGTTCTTACCTCAGTTTCTTAACCAAAAAATATTAAAATAATAAATTAAGGAGAGTGAAATGAAGAAACTGTATCTTAAACACCCAAATTAAGAATCGACTTTGCTTGGGTTCTTGCACTGTTTGCGGGCCTCACTGATACATGGCGGCCCGCTATTGGTTCGTTTTTAATTTTTTTCTTTTTTAAAATCAAAAAAAAAATAAGAACCCCAAATGGAGTTTTAGCATTAATGATGCCCTAAGTAAGCCAGACAAAGTTTTACAAGCCTTAGGCAATATAGAAATGACAAAGCATAAAGGAAACAACTACAACCAAGGAATCTTGTACCCTAAGCTCAATCTCCTTGCTTGCTTTGCCATACTGTCAGCTGTTGCATTTTCCTCTCTTCTCACATACCTAAACGTAAAGCCAGAAGGCAACCTAGATAATCTCTTAATATCTGCCAAGTAGGAAGAGATACCACATATTTCATTGTCTTTTGTCTTCTCATCAACTATCCATCTTCCAAAAACAGAATAGATTTGCCGATTATCACCTCTGAACTCTACGTTTTGATAGCCTAACTTCTTCATTTGCAACACTGCTTCTCTTAGGGCTAAAGCTTCAGCCTCCTTCGCATTACCTTTAGGCTCTATAGATGACGATCCACATAGAACCGACTTACCCTCTGGAGATAGAGACAACCAAGCTAGACCAGCCATGTCTTTATCATAGGTCCAAGAAGCATCTACATAACACAAGGTCTTCGATGTCTCTGTTGAACCATCTGTTCGCATGTTTGCCTTACTTCTTGTGCAAATTGTATGGCTTACAGCTACTGCCTCTCTCTTGTTAGCTTCGATCCACTGTTCCATATCCAATATGGACTTGTTAATAACATCCGGAATAGAGGTTTGAACATTTTGAAATATCAGTGTGTTTCTCTTCTTCAAGATCTTCCAACCCACAAAGACCGCAAGATGGAAGGTTTGGCTTTGCTTTGTAACTGCATAATTAAGCACCCATTTCACATTTTCCATAAGATTGTTTTGCATTAGTATCTCACCTGGGGGAGCTTGAACTGGAGCTAGTTGCCAAATTTCCTTTGATACTCTGCACTTGAATAACATATGATCAATGCTTTCATCTTCTTCTCCACATATCTGACAGGTAACATCTGCTATACTCCTCCTCTGCTTTAGAGCTGTTGCTACAGGAAGACCTTGCTGGATGAGCCTCCACCAGAATGTTTTGATTTTAGGTGGTGCTTAAATCTTCCGTAACTGCAAAAAGTCAAAATTTGAGTGATCATTTAACTGTCTTTGCATGTTATGGCTGAGATGATAGCCTGATTTGACTGAGTAATCACCTGTCTTTGTATAACACCATTCAAAATCATCTTCCTGCAGAGTTAAGTTGGGCCTTATACTTTTAACATAAGACAGATCCTGGGGGCTGATCAAACTATTTAACTTGCCTAAGTTCCAGCTTCTATAATTCCCATTTAACAACTTTGCAACCTTCAGTTGTCTAGGCACTAAATGATTTGCAGGAATGGGTGGTCTAGGCGGCTTACCTGGAATCCAGTTTTCTGTCCAGACGTCAATATTATTTCCATTGGAAACTATTCTTCTTGTATCAGTCTTGATTAAACTTGTTACAGATTGGATGCTTTTCCAGACAAATGAACTTCTTCTACCTTGTTCTGCATTCAAAACACTGGTTTTAGGGAAATATTTAGCTCTAAAGACTCTGGTAAGTAAGGAATTATGGTATTTAATCATTCTCCACACTTGCTTTGCCACCAGATCTTTGTTGAAATCAATCAGATCCCTTATTCCCAGTCCTCCATCCTTTTTTGATCTCGTAACTCTCTTTCATGCTATCCACGGAACTCCCTGTTTATCTTTCATAGAGGACCACCAGAAATTTCGAATCAACCTGGTCATTTGCTTCAATAGTTTCTAAGGCAATAAGAAGCATTGCATGGCATAATTTGAAATAGTCGAGGCAACAGCTTTAATCAGTGTCTCCTTACCTGCATGTGAGGGCAGCTTTATGTACCAGCTTTCTAATTTAGCTTCAATCCTCTCCTTGAGAAAGCCAAAAGACACTGTAGGGCACTTACCAATATTTTCAAGAAGGCCTAGATACTTCCTTAAACCACCTGTTTTAGAGATAGATGTTATAGCTTTGATTCTTTGTTGTTCCTCAATTGGTGTGTTCTTGCTGAAAACAATGGCAGATTTTGAGTAGTTAATCGGTATGTGATCAGACCCATTCCAATTTAGAAGCTTTACAAATGCCTTGGGAAAGGCCTCCATCCACTCTACATTAGCCATTGCCCTGTCAATTTTTGTTTTAACCGAATGCTTCTTTTTATTACCAGCCCAAGTATACTTTCCTCCATGCATTTTCAAGTCCTGCAAACCTAACTTATTAGTTAAAGAGACAAAGGATCTGAAAGCATACTCTGGCTTCTTTGGTTCTCCTCTCTTCTCATCATTTGATCTTATATCATTAAAGCCCCCAATGACTAATCTAGGCCTGCCTACATATAACCCTTGCTCCTCTCTTAATTTCATCTGGTTCCATTGTTCATTTCTCATCTTTTTTTCTGGATGACCATAAACATACGTTAAGACATAGACAACACCTTCTTCTTCCTTTAATATATCCGTATTATACAATGAGGGTGTACATACAAAGGTTAAACTAACAACCTCATCCCAAAATATAACCATCCCTCCACTTAAACCTACTGGAGAGTAAACAAAAAGGTTGGGATACTTCAACTTCTTAACTACTTCTTCTACATAGTCATTCCTATTCTTAATTTCTATGAGGAGCATTGCATTAGGATTATATTTATTCCTAATGTCCTTCAAAATGTAATCTGTTAGGGTGCTCCTCAAACCTTGACAGTTCTAATGCATTATCCTCATCCCTCCAGGGGTGGCTTCGGGGGTTCCACCCTCCCCATTCCATCTGGATAAGTTTGGTTTTGATTCTCACCTTTTTTATTCACTACAATATTAGCAGCATTCTGCATAGGCTCCAAAAACTCACCATGCGTTCTCTGTTTGCTAGTTGCAGTTTGATCTTCAGTAGCAACCAAACCAGCCTTCCTCTTCTGTCCAGGATTAAAAGAAGACGTATCTCCAGGTTCTTGAATTGCAATAGGATGCACTTCCAGTGGAATTCCTCCTGTTATAGACATGTTGACTGTTTCGTTGTGAGACCTTACTGTATTCTCCCCCATTGTATCATCCTGGATATTCCCATCATCTTGTCCCATACTTTCTTCTGCTACATAACTGCTTCTTTGTTGCTCTTGATCCCCTCCATCCTGGTTAGTAGGTAACAAAGGAATCTATGGCACAATTGGACCATTAGAGCATTGTGTTTACTCATGAGACATCGATCCACAGAGAAAACAAAACTTTCGCAGCTTTTCGAACAAAAATCTAACCATAGTTCACTGATGGTTCCTCTCAAAGTCTATATGGTGAGCAAAGACCAGATTTGAATCCGTAGACATCTTAACCCGAACCCAAATTTCCCCCGGAGTAGAGATTGTTGGTTCTTGCACTCTTATGTCCCTGACTACTCCTAAACTCTCTCCGATCTCCCTGATCATGTCGTCGTTCTGATAATCATCTGGAATATTGAGTACTTGGACCCAAAAGTAGAGCCGACGAAGATAGTCAGTTTGGAACCTTCGAGACCACCTGTCCATGACGCAGATCCAGTCCCTAAAGGTCCAGGGACCGTTTTAGAGAACCGCTTGCAGATTTTGCTCTTCTCTGAAGAAGAATTGTACCGCTCCATCCTCAATGATTCTGGATGTGACTCTTCCCTCCATCTTCCATGCTTTCAAAAGAGTGATTTTCATAGCCGCCGGTTTGTGATGCTGCGGGTTCAGCACTCTAACCACAAGACTCAATTTGTTCTCATCTTCCCTTTTGCTATGAGCTTGTGAGGAGAACTGTATAGGAACCTTCTCGGAGCTGAGATTGAGCCTTTGTAGTGACTTCCAAAGCTCTCGATCCATCTTCAGCAAAGAGAAATTGAAATCTGCCTATGAATCTAACGATTTTGATTGAGATTTATAGAGATTTTAATAAAAACCGCATTAAACGGAGGTTGGAATCGCAGATCGCGAAGGGAAACCCTAAGAAAAGGGAAAGTTAATCGTATTGTTCCACATTTAACTCGTAACTAAAGTTAGTCCGCACTGTAGGCAGATATATTTTTATTATGCACATATTCAATTGTATATTATTTTTACATATAGTTATAATTTTCAACATTTTATTTGACATATGTTCATATGTGATAAAATTATATTAATTAATTAAAATATTATGTGTTTAATAGTTTAGATATGTATGACGTCAAAAAAAGAGTTTAGATATGTATTTATTTTTGGTAAATATACTCTATTAAAATAGAGTAACTGTAATTATCTATCATATAAAGTCTATTTGAACTAATTCATTTTTTTGACACGAAAAGGCTATTCTATTACTCAAACCTGAAGAGTTGTGACTAGCCACACTGGAATAGAACAACCCACAAAAGAAAAAATAACAGACTGTTGCCTAGCTTGACGAGCTAAGAAATTTGCCTTCGAAAGTAAAACTCTCGGGACATAAGAAATGTTGAACCTCGGGAAAGCTAGCTTCATCCTCTGAAATTCTTGAATCTCAGTCGCAAAATCTGGCCAGTCTTCTGGATTAGAAAGCATACGAATGACCTCCTGGCAATCAGTACCAAACTCCTGAACCGCAGAATGTGCGGGTAAGCTCTGCCTCGACCAAAGCAACGCATCCAACTCTGAGTGAAGGGGTGATAATCGACGAATCTGATTACGGGATTCCATCCAAGTATCCACTCCATCTTCTCCAGTGTCCAACCTTAACAGAGTAACTTTATTTTAATAGAGTATATTTACCAAAAAAAAACCTTGATTTTTGTTATTAAATACCTTAATAATAGTTTAGTCTCTACACTCTAGACGAATATGCTTTGACATTTCAAAAGAATCGAGAAAAATTCGTCTCATTGAGTTAAACGATCACTTCACACTATTTAAGACTTTCATATTAAAGCATTTATATAGACGATGAACTTCCTCCATCTCATTATTTCATAAGGACAGAGATATATGGATATTTTAAATATTTTATTATTAGATGTTAGTATATGTGTTGCATGAGTAGGGTATATTTTCATTAAATTCGAAGTTTTAGATTTTTTTTCATCCAATATTCCGGTGACTTTTTAATATTTTTCTTATCAATTTTAATGCTTTTAAATCCCATCAAGAGAGTTGTTTTCTATTATTTATGAAACTAAATAGTAATGAAACTTTACTAAAAAGTTATGTAATTTTAACGTTACAATAACCCAAAGTAAAAAAAATCACTCTATGTTTTGAAATACCTCTTTATAAACCATATTTTTATACGTTGTCAACGGCTTTGGATACTTTTTCTAAACCCTTACCTCAATTTTACACATTCTAATAGACAAGTACATGTCCATTTTAAGAACTACAAAGATTTTTTTACTCACAAGATGAGACATGACCTTAACGATTGTGTTCGCAAAAGCATAAGCGAATTCAAGAATGCTGAAATGGAGTATGTAGGCAGGCCTATTTATAACGTTGCAGCAAAACCGTTTTTAATTTTTTTCGAGTCCTCAAGAGTAATGATAATGACAAATAGCTTGGACAATATTCTTCCCGTATATTTATCCCTTAAATCAACTTCTTTCCCGTGTTTAAATTTGATAAAACGGAACACATGATAAACTAAGGTTAAATATCCGGAATATTTAAATCTCAAAATTCTGTTTCTTAACAATAATGATATAACTTAAAACACTTGATAAAGTAAAAGAAAAAGTGTATATAGGATCAGAGACACATCGTAAAATTGGTATATATCCACCCCACAATTATATTCAAAACATTACTTAAATATTTTATCGGCGTATATCCTAAATAAAATATATTCGCACTTTTGATCCTCTGAAAGAAAATATCTTCCCGATTGCGACGCTTGTCTTCGCTCAACGCAACCGATTTTTCACCGCCGCCGGTGGTCCTCTTGGCCGGTGGCAGAAATCTCATCTCCTTTCACTCGTCTTTCCAGTTTCTCCTCTCCTTCTCTCATCCTCTCTATGTCGTTTTGCTCATTGCTGTGGGGAAGCGGCTGTGTGCTTTTCCTGGTCAGATCTGCGTGAGAAAGCGACGGTTCCTGGAGCAGCGGCGCGGCTCTGACGGTGGTGAAGGAATAGGGTCGGCGGTCCAGTGTTTGGATTTGTAGATCCGGTTTGTTTTCTCCTTAGATCCGGGTTTCAATTCGGGTGGAGAAGGGGCATGGAGCAGCCGCTTGGATTCCCGATGTCAGCAAATCGGCGGAGTTTGGTGCATAGTCGTTTTCGTTGGTGGTTGCTATGGGCCTTGGTCTATGCTTTCCGTGGTGGTCCGGCGCTTTTTCATGTCATCTTTGTTTGTCTTTTGTTGTCTTCATTGCTAGTGAATCTGTTAGGGAACAATCTTAGAGACTTAGGTTGGCGTAGAGATTTGGCTTTGTTGGAGTTTAGGTTAAGGTCTTTAGAATCAAGTTTGGTTGTGAGGCTTTTCCTCTCTCGGCTTGTGAAGCTGTGATCTCGGGTTGGTTTTATTTCTCTAGTCGGGTAAGGGTTAAGCGGGTAGTGCGAGAGGTGTGCTCGGCCTACTAGCTAGGAACTACGGTTTCTCCGGTTTCTCAGTAAGGCCGTATGTAGAGTTCTTGTCTTTGGTCGGTGTTAGGTTAAATAGGTTCAGTTAGTTCAGCTATCCTTCACCGCTTGGATGGGTTTCGTTGGTTCCTTGTGGCTCTATCGGAAGAAGAGCATTATATTGGGTTCCCAGTTAAGTTTCCTATTCCTTTATTTTCGGCTTGCCTTACTCAGCTCCAGTACTCCTCCGATCGACCCCACTTGTCTCTTATTTCGGTTATATTCTATTAGTTCTCGATTGTTCTTCTAATAGTTTCATTAGCGGTTGTATTTTCTTTTCAATGTAAGACAGTTGTAGTTTGGCTCCGGGGTTTTATCACTAGACTCGTTGGCTTTTGGCTCCGGAAAGGCGTTGTCCTTTGCCGCCTTGGATTTATATCTTTGGTTGTGTTTGGGTTGATAATATTATTAAATTTTAAAGAAGATATGTTAATTACAAAATTATTGTTTAATAATATTTTTAAAGTGAAAAAAAAATAAAAATAAAATATATTCGATGTTGGATATGACATATCACTTTGGAAGTTTTGGAAACGAAAATAATGATATGACAAGGTTGATTAGTGAAAGTTTTATGACAGTTCGACATAACTACATACGATAGTGAAACTTAAACAACATTAAAAGTATATTGTTAATTATGTGGAATTAATATAACACATAAAGTTGAGTAAAAATAAAAAAATAATTAGAAGACAATGAAGATAATGCTAATTTTTTTTTAAAAAAAGCTATAGTCAATTATTATGACTTCAAAGAGTTCATCGAGGATCTAATAAAAAAAAATCAATGAACCTTCAATGAGTCGGGTTTAACCTTCAATGAATTCAAAGAGCTCATCGAGAATGCAAAGGAGGTGTTACCTATTTATATAAGTAGATGATTGATATAGAGTTTAGCTTTTTTGGTGAATAACAATAATTAGTTCCAAAATATAAGCACAAAGGAAGAAGACAAAAAAGAAAAGATTGTGAATGCAGATGTATTTGGTTTTCATTGGTCGAAATTGTTAAATTGTTTTTAGAGATAAATACATAATTTTGATTAGGGTTAAAATCTTTCAAAATCGGTTACGAGAAGACAACGAATTAATTTGGCGAGGCCAAATCATAACAAATCACAACAAACGACCCAAATGCACTCATGTGTACCTTGCAACGATATTTTCCATTTTAAAAAATCGAGATCACTGTGACGATACATCATCAACTCTCTATGTATGATCGCTACGTCAACTTTTGACTTCTCATTTAGTAATACTATAGATCTAGTTTATTATTTATTTTAATATTTACCACAATTAGTTAGAATTATCTTTAAGGGTTTTTAATAGTTTTTAGGGTTATTTGGTTTTCTTATAAATAGACCTTTAATAATATGGTTGTATTTAGTTTTGTAGAATTTTAATAAAAGAGAGTTTTCTCTGATTTTATTTTGTTGATCCGTTTAAATTCATCAAACAAGAAGCAAGTTCCAAGCGATGATTCTTTGAATCCATTGGTTGAGCTAACAAATCCCAATCGATTCATTAAAATTCATTAGTTGAGCTGTTTATCGTAACTTCCGCTACATCACCGGAATTGTTAAAATTTTTGACCATGTGTATGTCCAAGGCTTTTTTATGGTAAAATTTATTTAGTTGATCGAAAAATTAGAAAACTTAGGTACTACTTTGTAAGTTAAAAAACTCAAGGGCCATAAATTATAAAGAAAATTGTTAAAAATTCTGTTGGGGCAAGTGTTTATTGACACTCTAAGCATAAAAAAAGATCTTTTGTTTTTGTTATAAATTATTTATGCTAGAAAAAATCTAATCTGTTGGAAACTATTGAATCTGACGACTGGAGAAATATTTCAAAAATTCTCAAGAAACATGATAAAGTTCATAAACATATCACATGCATGACTTAATAAATGGAGCTAGAGTTGAGGCTACAAACTAATCAGACAATTGATAAACATACCCAAGAAGAGATTAACAAAAAGAAAAGACACAGGAGAGACGTGTTATTGAAGATATTGTATAAAGTTTTGCTAAACATAATATTATATTTCGTGGAAGCAATTATAAGATTTATGAAGACGGTAATGGAAAATTTTTGGGCATGATTGAGGTATTCGCAGGTTTCGATCCAATGATGAAAGAACATATTAGAAAAATTGAGAAGCATGAGACTCACTACCATTATATGAGTCACATAATTCAAAATGAGTTGATAGAGATGCTCAGGAAGATTAGCTATGCAGAGTATTTTTCAGTTATTCTTCATACCAACCTGATATCAGTCATAGAGATAAAATGTCCTTCGTTATCCGATGTGTGGAAATTTTTGAGACTACGACAAAAATTGAAGAATTCTTTTTGGCATTCTTAGAAGTCAAAGACAAAACTGGAGAAAGTCTTGTTGACACCCTTCAAGAAGTATTGGTTGATCTTGGATTGAGTGCAGATGAAATTTTGAGGTAAGGTTATGATAATGCATCAAATATGAAAGGAAAAATAATGGATTCCAAAGGAGATTGTTTGAAACTAATCCAAGAGCAGTTTACACGCCATGTGGTTGTCATAGTTTGAATCTTGTGCTTTCAGAGATCACTTCTTCATCGACAATGGCAATATCATTTTCTGGAATTGTTCAGCGCATCTATTGTTTGTTTGCTTCTTCTAACAATAACTATGAAGCTTTTAGAGGGATTGTAAAAGGTATTACAGTCAAACCATTATCACAAACTCGTTGGGAGAGCCGATTCAAAAGTTTCAAAGCTTTACGATTTTAAGCTCCTCAAATATGAGAAGCTCTGTTTTACTTGGCAAAAAGTAGTGATAATCCAAAAACAAGAAGTGATGTTGAGGCTCTTGTAATGAATGAAATTCATGGAATTGAGAGTTTTGAGTTTTTGTATGGAATGATTATTTGGTAAGAACTTTTGCGTTTGTGAATAAAATAAGCAAAATTCTGCAGTCGGAAGATATGGATACTGATGTTACTATTTCTCAATTTAAAGGACTTATTTCTTATCGTAAAGAGTATAAAACAACATATTTTTCAAGTAGCAAAAGCAGAAGTTGAGCGGATTGCTATTGAAATGGAAATTGATCCTTTATTCTCAGTGAAAGCAAAACGTGTATGTAAAAGAAACGACATCATGACGAAGATCGTGAAAAAGATGGAGAAGATGTGATACTATCAGCGAAAGAAAACTTCAGGATCAATTATTTCATCAAAATTGTGGATCAAGGTTTAATCAACTCCAAAGTTATGAAAAGACTTTATGATTTTTATTTGGCTTGAAAAAACTGAAGTTAGCAAACAATGATAAATTGAAAGTTTCTTGTGCCAACCTTAGAAAACTTTCTAAACATGGTAGTCATTATGACATTGATGGTAGTGAGTTATTTTGGAGTTATTGGAAAGGAGTATACGAAAAGGAATTCAAAAGGTTGTAGAGGTACTAGACTTTCTAAAAAATTTTTTTATCCAAACACATGGACATTATTGGTTTCAAAAGTTTTTCATAGTTAAAGCTCATAAAATCTTATTTACGGTCAACTATGTCACAAGAGACATTAAATGGCTTGTCGACAATATCGATCAAAAGAGGCATGGCGAAGAAACTCGACTATATAAGTTTGATGAGTGAATTTTCAAGCAATTATGCAAGAAGAATCATATTCCAAGAATAACACATTTATATTTTATGTTTTTGGAACTTTTTTATTGAGTTTTTTAAAGCAAAAGTATATACCAACTCTTTTTTCCTTCGCTTTCAGTCTCATAAAGTTCAGGACCGACACTTCTCCACAGTTAAGAATGTTTGTGCTGGAGTAATATTAGGATGAGTGAGCTTCCGAGAAATTATTTCCAGAATCATGCGAGTGAGGACACAATCGGGTAAATATCGCGTAATGATATATAGAGAAAATAAATCAACTCTTTACAACCGGTTTAGGCTAATGTTCCCGACCATGGTAGACCCATGGTATTGGGATATTTATATATAATATTCTTAAGATAAGTTCGAGTCTTATGATAAGGACATCTTATTACTTGTTAGGAAAGTTAGGTTTATATTAATAACATTATTTTGTTTAAATAAGTGATCGTTGATTCAATAATACACAAGGTTCGATACCCTAATCTCACATGGTATAAGAGCAATTTAACTTTTTCGCTGTAAAATTTCTTTAACACTCGTGTGGGTGTTTAGTGTTCTGTTTCACGATGAAACAAAGTTCTTTGAAAGTTACGAATGGCCGATGACGTTGAGACTAACTCTGGTGTTGTTACCACCACATTTGGTTCAAGTACATTAGACATGATGTTATTGTCATCTTACACGTTGTTTGCATCAAATAATTTAGGTGTCGTGATTTCCCCTGTTATATTGAAAGGAGAAAACTATATAGAGTGGACTTCAGAGAAGACGAATGCTCTTCAAGCAAAGAAAAAGATGGTATTTATTAATGGAAGATTTCTTAGACCTAGTGCGACGAGTTCGGAATTGGAGATTTGGCTGGAAGTTAACTCTATGATCGTCGAATGGCTGCGGTCTTCGATTAAATCATAGGTTCGTTCAACCTTGCTTACATAACTGATGCATATCATCTATGGATAGAGCTCAGGAAGCGATTCTCTGTTACAATTACATCAACTTAAGGCTCAACTTGCCTCATGTAGACAAGATGGCCAAACCGTGTTAGAGTATTACTGGAGACTTTCAAGTTTGTGGGAATAACTGCAAACGTGCCAACCACCAATTGCTTGTACGTGTGGAGCTATTAGCGAATTTGTAAAGCAGAGGGAGGCAAAAAGGTCACCAGTTTGTGTTAGGGTTGGATGATGTCCGTTTTGGTGGCCTTTGCACAACAATCTCGCGTCTTATCTGTTACCATCACTCGGAGAGGTTTATTCAAAAATCATCCGAGAAGAACATATGTTGTATAGTGCACAACTTCGTAAACAAACACAGGAGGTTGTGGGGTTTGTTACTCGACGTGAACAATAGGTTCCATTATCATAAACATCAACTTCACGACCTGAACTCATTGGCTTGCGTAATCGGGATCATAACAGTGCACTCTGCTCTCATTGTGGACATTCAGGCACAAAAAGAAAGACTGTTGGCAGCTTGTTGGCAACCCCGATTGATACATAGAACACGGTGGATGTGGAACACGGGGACAAAGGCAAAGGATCTTTTCCTCTGATGAATGCAGGTCGAGGACGAGGACAAGCCAATACAACTCGTGCTACTTCTTCAAATTCTTCATCATTCCCGGACTTGTCTGCTGAACGACGGCAAGCTCTCTCAGAATTTATTAGTGAAAAGACAGGCACCACAAACAAGCTTTACGGTAAGAATAGCTATGGTGCTATTATCCTTGACACCGAAGATTCTCACCATATGACAAGAAGTGTTTCTCTTCTGTCACAACTTGAGAACACACCTCCTTGTTATGTCGGTTTCACAGATGGTGGACGCACCATGTCCCTCAGTAAAGGGAGTCTTTATGTATCAGACAATATATCTTTCCAGAAAGTTCTTTACGTGCCCTATCTCAATTGCACACTAATTTCAGTCGAAAAGCTTCTTAAATAAATCAACTGCTTTGTCGTCTTTACTGATACTTTGTGCTTGTTGCAGTACCGTTGTACGAGGATTTTGATTGGAGTCGGGGAGGATCGTGATGAGGTTTACTATCTTTGAGATATCAAAGCAGAGCGGCTACATGATAGTGTCATTCAATCTCGGTCATACAGAGTAGATGTCAATTATGATTTGGTTTTGTGGCACAAGCGGCTTGGACATCCTTCTTTTTCAGTACTTTCTTCTTTGTTTAGTGGTGTTTCTAAATTGCTTGCTTTGTGTCTTGATATGTGTATTTCAAAGCAAAACAGACTAGAGAAGGTTTTCCAGACAACGATAGTTTAATAAACGATTGTTTTTCCTTAATATATTGGGAAAAATGCCAAAAAAATCATCAACTTTCAAACTTTGGCCGAAAAAATCCTCAACTTTCACTTAAGCCATTTTAATCCTCAACTTTTAAAATTTGGTCATTTAAATTCCAAATTTTCATTGACCATGCCAAAAAGAGTCCAACGAAAGTCAACCATTAAATCAGATTTAACTTACGTTAAATATGAAACGACATCGTTTTGATGACTCTCAAAATGACGTCGTTTTACGTTAAATCGAAAATAAAAAAGATTACTTAACCAAGACTCTAACCCTCTACTTTAAACATAAGACAAACATACATTACCAACTTGGCTAGTTAATTTTCTCGTACATGTTTAACTCACACATCAATATATCTAGGTAGTTTCGCAATTCTATAAATTAGTTTAATAATTTAGTAAATTAGTTAGTTTAATAAATTAATCAATAAATTAATTTAATAATAAAATATATAAATTTGTTTTAAAATTCATTTATTTATTTTAATGTAATAATTAAACTATTTCAAAACTAATTTATGAATTAAATTATTAAACTCATTAAAGTAACTTAATTTCAAACTAATTTTTAATTTAATTATTAAATAAATTTATTTATTAATAACATATAGGGATATATAGTCTATCTACAATTTTTTTCAATTTTTTTTGTAATGTTAAAACTAATTTATTTACTAAATTATTAAACTAATTAAAAATTTTGAAAATTATTTTTTTATTTAATTAGTAATTGTTTATTAGTTCATTAAATTACTGATTTATTAGAGTATTGAGAAAAATGCCAAAAAATCTCTATATGATTTGAGTAATCTAGATTAATAATTTAATAAATTAATTAATATAATACATAAATTATTTTTAAGATTATAAAAAATTGAAAAAGAATATATATGTTATTAATAAATTACTAAATTACGTTATAAATTATTAAACTAACTAAAATTATTGAATTTCACATTTATTTATTTAATTATTAGATTAATTTATTATTTTATTTTTTTAATCAATATTGATTAATTTATTAAACTAACTAATTTATTAAATTCTTAAACTAATTTTTAGAATTGAAAAATTAACTAGATATATTGATGTTTGAGAAATCAATGTTTTGGAAAGTTAACTAGCCAAGTTGGTAATATATGTGTGTTATATCGAAGGTAGAGGGTTCGAGTCTTGGTTAAATAATCTTTTTTTTTTTTTAATTTTTGGTTTAACGTAAAACGATGTCGTTTTGAGAGTTATGAAAACGACGTCGTTTCATATTTAACGGAAGTTAAATCTGATTTAATGTTGGGTTAGTTTTGGCTTGGTCAATGAACGTTTGGGATTTAGATGACCAAATTATAAAAGTTAAGGATAAAATGACTTAAGTGAAAGTTGGAGATTTTTTTGACAAAAATTTGAAAGTTGGAGATTTTTTTTTGACATTTTCCCTAATATATTGTGATATTTGAGGACCTTACAGAGTTCCTTCTTCCTCTGGTGGTGTTTACTTCCTTACCATTGTTGATGATTAAACCATGACAGTTTAAACATACTTAATGCTTGAAAATTATGAAGTCCGAACAATATTACAAGAGTTCATGGCATTTGCGTAACGACAATATGGAAAGTCTGTAAAAACTGTAAGAAGTGATACTGGTATTGAGCTCACATGTTTGGCTTATGTTTTCGCCCAAAGGAGGGTATTGTACATCAGACCTCTTGCGTTGCAACAATTCAGCAGAATGGGAAGGTTGAATGGAAACATCACCACATTTTAAATGTGTCTCGTGCCCTCTTATTTGAAGCTAATCTACCTACTCGCTCTGGGGAGAGGCTATCTTAACGACAACTCATGTCAGAAATCGAACTCATGGGCGTTCCCCTTATGAGGTGTTACATGGCGAGAAACCGTCTCTTGATCAACTAAGAGTGTCTGGATGTCCATGCTATACTCATCGAGCTTCTCGAGACAAAGATAAGTTTGGTGAGCGATCTTTTCTTTGTGTTTTCTTGGGATATTCATTTGACAAGAAATAATGGAAGGTTTTTGATTTAGAATGCGGTGAGTTCTTAGTTTCCCGCGACGTTTTTTTCGGCAAGACATTTTTCCTTAATCAGTGAAGTCAACTTCGTCTTTTTCGTTTGGTCAACACTCTATTTCTTCACCTTTGGAAGACGAAGACATGATTATCTCACTGGATTTCGTTGACAGGGGGGAGCGATAAGTCAACTCCTTCCACTACTACAGAGCTCGTACCTACTCCGGCAATGACAGAGGTTATTTCTCTTGCTTGATCATCAGCTCCTTCCGTGACTGTTTCACCTTCCTCTTCGGTTCTTATCGTGCCATCTGCTGAGTTGTCTGTCTTTATACCTTCGTCCGTGATTGATGCTGCTGCTGCTGTATCTCCTACTACTGACATAGCCTCATCATCAAATCTTGGTCGAGGACAGCGTGACCGTGCTCTATTTCTTGCGAGATATTTCACTTAAAACATAGTTTCTTCGGAAGACCCCCATCACAACACTCTCGACTCCATATCACAAACCTCCACGGTCCAAGGTACTCTACTTGACTCTTTAACACACATACTTTTTGATGCACAATTTTCTCCATGTCATCGTGCATTTCTCTCTGCGGTTCTTGCTTCTAACGAACTGAGATGCTTTACAGAGGTTGTTTTGCTAGAGATATGGCGTAATGTCATGACTACAGAGGTTGATGCCTTGGAGAATAATCTAACTTGAGATATTACTGACCTTCCGCCAAACAAGACAACTATTTGAAGTCAATGGGTCTTCAAGACAAAATATAATGCTGATGGAACAATAGAAGATTACAAGGCACGTCTTGCTTATCAAGGGTACAATCAAATAGAAATAGAAGACTATGGTGAAACGTTTGCTCCCGTAGTTAAAACAAAACAATGAGAAGACTATCAAATGGATGTCAATAAAGCTTTTCTCCATGGTGATTTAGATGAAGAAGTTGACATGAAACTTCCTCCGGGTTTTCATCATCAGTATCCCAACAAAGTATATTGTCTACGCAAGTCTTTGTATGGTCTTAAACAAGCTCTAAGGTGCTGGTTCAAGAAGCTTTCTGATGCATTACTTTGGTTTGGCTTTACTCAGTCCTATGATGATTACTCTCTGTTCTATTATTCCAAACACAACATTGAGATTCATGTTTTGATTTATGTGGATCATCTACTTATCAGTGGCAATGAAAACTACATGTTACGTAAGTTCAAAGAGTAATTGAGATGTTATTTTTCTATGAGGGGTTTGGGATGGTTAAAATACTTTCTTGGCATCGAAGTAAGCAGAGGACCAGATGATTTTTATCTTTCTTAACATAAATATTCTCGAAATATCATCTCTGACACATATATGCACATGGGCAAGCCAATTTACACTCCAATTGAGCAGAAACACCAGTTGGCCATAGTTGATGGACCCTGATTAGATGACCCGACGAAGTACCGTCGTCTTTTTGGCAAGTTAATTTATCTTCTACATACACGTCCTGATTCGAACTATTCTGTACATGTTCTCTCACAGTTTATGCAAAGACCACGAGAAGCTCATTGGGAAGCAGCTTTGCAGATGGTTGGTTTCTTACAAGGGTCACCGGGGCAAGGGATATTACTAAAGGCTGATTCCGATCTCATGTTGACAATTTACTATAACTCGGATTGGGCTTCATATCCCCTAACATGACAATCTTTAAGTGATTATGTTGTTATGCTCGAAGGCTCTCCCATTTCGTAGAAAAAAGAAGCAACAAACAATATGTCACTCATCTGCCAAAGCAGAATAAAGAGCGATGGCTGCAGCATTGTGAGAGTTTAAGTGGTTACATCGTTTGTTACAGGGATTAAGCGTCGAACAATCTTCACTGGCCCACCTCTTCTGTGATAGCAAAGCAGTTATCCACATTGCAGTCAACCCGATGTTTCACGAATGTACTAAGCACATAGAATCAAATTTTCATTTCGTTCGTGACGCTGTTCGTGATGGCATCACTACTACTCATCATGTACGTACACATGAAAAACTAGCAGACATCTTGATGAAGGCACTAGGTCGTGACAAGTTTCAAAACATCATTTTGAAGTTTGGTGTTCACAGTGTCCACGCTCCAGCGTGAAGGGGAGTATTGAGATATTTATATTTAATAGATTCTTAAGATAAGTTCGAGTCTTATGATAAGGATAGCTTCCTACTTGTTAGGAAAGTTAGGTGTATCTTAAGAACATTGTTTTGTATAAATACGTGATCGTTGATTCAATAAGACAAAAGTTCGATACCCTAATCTCACACATGGACTTAGAAAGAGATGTTGGCGCACATGGGAGGCACAAATGGGGGGGGGGGGGNACTCAAGATATGAAAAATAACCAAAATACTAAGCATTAAGAGATGAAAAAATTATTGATAACTTGATGTACTCAATTTACCTTCTTATCTATGTGTTAACAACCCACATTCTCTATCAAAAAAGAAGAGAGGGAAAATGAAACTAAAATTAGAGTAAGAAGTTAGTAACTGTATCAATTATTATACATAATCGAAAAATACTTACAAATGTTTATGTAAAATTAGATATCCACAAGTATGAAGTAACTGCATATACATATGAGATTCTGTAGCTAACATAGGAAAACCATTGTTTGGTCTTTGTTTGGACTTAAACATCCAAGTTTTATACCTAACTCTCATTTTTTGCTTTTGTTATAAACCCAAAACGTATCAAAGGTTTTTCTGTGTTTATTGAGCTCTGTGGCGTGAGTCTTTATACAAGAGATTAACCATAAAGCTATACATCATAAAAGACTTAATTACCCATGTACAATATATAGATATATCAACACCCCATCAAGATGGAGCATAAATATCAAGAATGCCCATCTTGGATTTGAAGTATTCGAACTCAAACACTCCAAGCGCTTTCGTCATAATATCGGCCAATTGTTCATTTTTCTTGACATATGTGGTGGCAATAATATCGCGTTGAACAACATCACGTAAAAATGACAATCATTCTCCACATGTTTCGTACGTTCATGGAAAACCAGATTCGCCGCAAGATGTATCATAACTTGACTGTCGCAATAAAAAACAAGCGGAGCCGGGGATTCTACTCCTAGCGCCAACAGTAGGGCCTTGAGCCGAATGACCTCCTTGAGAGCGTATTGCATAATACGATACTGAGCTTCTGCAAACGACAAAGATACAATGTCCTACTTCTTTTTTTTCCAAGATACCAGAGAACCACCAAGTTCTATCAAATAACCAGACAATGAACGACGAGTAAGTGGACAGCTAGACCAATCCAAATCACACCAGGCGGTTAGAATCAAAGGAGAATCTGCTCGCAAAAGAACTCCTTAACCCGAAGTTTTTTGAGATATCTGCCAACTAACCATCGATATTGTAGCGGATTTGAGAAATCATCCCCATCATCCAATGCAAGTCGATGATTTTGTTCAATGGGAAACGAGACAGGTTTGACACCAAGAAGTCCAACTTCAGAAATAATATCTAATGCATATTTGCGTTGGCAGATATATATACCTGACGGACTCCAAGCCTCTTCAATCCCTAGAAAATATCTTCATAAACCCAAATCTTTCATCCGAAAGCATAAGTTAAGATAATCTTTGAAGCTCTGAAGCATAATAGAGCTTCCCATGATAATCAAATCATCCCAAATAGACCAAAACATTCAACCGTTCCTTGTTTTGATGAAATGTAAAAAGCGAATAATCAGACAAACATTAAATGAAACCATACCCTGTCAATGTCGAGGTGAGCTTTGCGAACCAACACCGCGGAGACTGACGATGACCATATAATGACTTATGCAACCTGCAAACTTGCAACGGGTCATTAGTACGGAAACCCGACGGTAATGTCATGAAAACCTCCTCATCTAAATCTCCGTGAAGAAAAGCATTGTGCACGTCCATTTGATGGACTTCTTAATTCTTAGCCGCGGAAACCTCAAGAACTACTCTGATCGTTTGCATTTTAATAACCGGTGCAAACGTCTCACCAAAATCCTCTCCTTCAATCTGTTTATTGCCAAGAGCAACCAACCTGCTTTGTATCTCTCGATACTCCAATCAAAATTATATTTAATAGTGTATACCAACTTACAATCGATTGCCTTCTTACCCGGAGATAACTCTCAACTTTCCATGTTTTACTTTCTTCCAAAGCATCAATCTCTTTCCGCATAGCTTCCATGAAACATTCTTCCAAAACCGCTTGTGCATAACTCTTAGGGATGAAATGGCTTTTTATGGCATGAAGAAAGACACAATGAGCTTCGGAAAAATGAAAAGCAGACACATAATCACTCAAAGGATATTCACAAATATCAAATAAGCGCTCATCATTAGAGATGACAGTGTTAAGAACATAGTCATTAAACTTCGCCGGAGCCGTTTTTCGACGCATACCATGCTCAAGTTCCTCTGTGATCTGAACCACGGATGGCTCTGTTTCTGCAGCTCGATGCTCTGTTTTATCCCCATCTAAACCTGATGTATCCATGAACAAGTCTGAGATATTTGTAGGAGAAGCATCGACCGGAGTTGAAGAAGAAGAAGAATCAGAACCGCCGACCGGAGCTAAGGAAAAAGAAGCAGGAAGCACAACAGGTACAAGTGTTAATGTCGTCTCATCGTGTAAAGCAATATCAGCCATATCATACTCATCAAAATCGCCAATAGTTAAATGCTCAGGCAAAGGTAGTTCATGATTTTCAGAACAAGAGAGTTGAGCAAAAGGATATTGATTTCGCAACAAGTGACATCTCTCGAGACAGTAATCTTCTTGGTGTCAAGATTATACACCCTCCAACCTTTCTTACCGAAAGGATATCCAAGAAAAATGCATTTGTTGTTTCGTGTTACAAACTTATCACCACGACGATCTTGATTGTGCACGTAACACAAACAACTGAATACTCGTGTGTGAGGCAATGGCGGGGGTTGATTGCATAACATCTCAAATGAAGTTTTACCATCAAGAACATGAGTCGATGTCCGATTGATGATATAACCCACTACCAGTACATATTGATCCCAAAATTCCAATGGTAAAGATGCTTGAAAACGTAAAGCTTGAGCAATATTCAGAATATGTCGATGCTTGCGTTCTACCCTTCCATTTTGTTGGGGTTTTCAATCACACGGCGTCTCCTTTTTGATTCCTTTTTCACGGAAAAAATCTGTAAGGCAAACAAAATCAGTGCCATTACACTTCTAATTCGCTTAACTTGCTTCTCAAGTTGTCGTTCAACCATGGCAAAATACTGTTTCAAACGACCCGGAGCAACTTTTTTATTTGGCAGTAGATAAACCCAAAGAGACCTTGAGAAATCATTAAGTATAGTAATGAAATAAGTGGAACCACAAAGCGCAGACGGTAAGGACCCCAAAGGTCACAATGCACAAGTTCAAAAACACTTGTTGTCTTATTCAAACTATTCGGAAAAGAGTCTCGAGACTGCTTAACTCGAATACAAATGTCACAAGTCTTGTGATCAAACTTATTTCTACTACTACTAGAATCGAAAATAGATAAAAGCTCTAAAATTTTTTGGAGAAGGATGTCCCATACGTCGATGCCACAACTCAATAAAAGTCCGATCTGAGACATGTAACACCGCAACTACATCCATACTCCGAAAGAAATACAATCCATCATGCTTCTTACTCGCTCCAATCAGCATCCTGGTAATGCGGTCGTGGATAACACACAACATGTCAGTTATCTGAAAAACACATGCTCGCTGTCGAGCTAACTGTGATACCAAAACCAAATGGCACTGTAAAACATCAACAAAATAAACATCTTGGAGACACAAATGAGATCCCAACTGAATTATTCTGTAACTAGTAGATGTAGTATAATTTCCATTCAGAAGCTTAATCAAAACCGGAGAGGCATATCACACACAAGTAACAAAGTCTCTATCGAACCCATCATATGATTCGATGCTCTTGTATCAATGATCCAAGAAAAGTTATATTTCTTACTAGTGAGTTTATCGGAGATGGTTCCATGATCGGGTTCATTGAGCAAGAGCATGAGCTTTTGCCAGTGTTTTTCGTTAAGACCTATTATCAGCCGTAGTGATCACAGAGTTCGCCGATGCTGCTGGAGCTACAACCACTAAGTTTGCACGATCTAGATCCATTTCGCGACCTCTTCCGACAGGTAACATAGTCGACTGTGGAGCTGCACCCGTAGGTCGTGACCCATGACCCTTGTCAGGCCACCATTCGGGATACCCGATCTTACGAAAGCAATTCTCGATGGTGTGTCCTGTTTTGCCACAACCTGTGCAAACAGAACGTTGTCGATTCTCATATCCACTTCCTTTTGGACGAAACCGTGAGTTGCTTTGAACAATAAAACTCACTTTCTCTATTCTGTCCCCAAGCACTCTACTAGTTGCCTTTGACTCCTCATCCCGCGTAAGTACATTATACGCCTCATCAAGTGTTGGTAAGGGATCACGGGACAACAATGAGGACTTGACGGTTCCATAAACGCTCTCATTGAGCCCCATCAAAAACTGGTGCGACTTGTCTTCTTCTCTCTCTTTCAACACTTTTGCTTGTTGGTAATCAGCGAGTCCTGTCCACAGTTGTGCGAGCTTGCCAGAATAAGTTTCGATGGCAAGTCCCTTCTGATGACAGTTTGCCAACTCACACTTTAGCCTTTGAACTCGTTGACCATTACAGACCGAGAAACACTTTTGTATGTGCATCAACAAGTCTCGTGCAATCTCATGATGGGAAAGTGAAGAACGTATCTTCTCATCTATGGTGAGCTTAAGTCATGACAACACCATAACATTATTCGCTAGCCAATCTTCGAGATCAAAATCACCCGCGGCAGGCTTCAAAATAGTTCCATCTACGAAACCGAATTTTTTCTTTGAATGAAGAGCCAATCGGAAGTTTGTGAACCACTCATCATAATTTGCTCCTCTAAGTTATAGATGCGAGATGATGCTACTTGGATTTCCAGCACACGAGAGATCATACAAATCGATAATACGTCGAGTTCTTGCATTAGAAGCCACAATTATTCCCGTGTTATCTCCCATATTTTAGAAAGAATTCACCCGATAGAATAATCAAGGATGAAGTAGGTCAATGAAGAGAGAATGAATCAAAGAATAAAAGACAATACAAAACAATCTAAGGATCGATGCACTTGAATTGAATTTTGTATGATCAATTCATAGTTGCTTTGATACCATGTTCTAAAACCCAATGAAGCTCGACATGAATTATGCAAACACAAATTCAATAAGAATCTCTCTCTTATTAGCTTAGAAAATAGCTCAAAACTAAGCTTTCTCAATACAACTCACACACTTAATCATGGCTCAATTAAGTCTTTAAATATAAAGCCAAAAACTCTCCTAATCCTAAAAGGAAAACCTTTAAAACATTAGTAATTATCTAAACTTTAAAACTAATTAAACACTCCAAAACCTAATAGGATTAGATTTAACTTGCTCCGCAAGTTAAGTTCAAGTTTAATCCAACATTTTCTCCCTTAAATTTGAAATCTTCACTCGAGAGGTCTTGAACTCCAATTAACTCCCTCATTTCCTTGAACTTGATTCTTCCAAGCGCTTTCGTTAGTATATCCGCCTTCTGTTTCTCCCCAGGCACGTGCTCAACAATGATCTGATCATTTTCAACACATTCACATATGAAGTGATATCTTGTGTGTATATGTTTGCTGCGTCCATGAAACACTGGATTCTTTGTTAGTGCAATCGCAGACTTATTGTCAATTCTGATTATCACCTTTTCGTCTACTCCTCCCATGATCTCCTTTAGTAACTCCTAAAGCCATATTGCTTGTCTGGCTGCCTCAGTCCCAACCATGAAGTCAGCTTCACAGGATGACAAAGCTACTGTATCTTGTTTCTGAGAGCACCAAGAAACAAGACTATCTCCAAGAAAAAAAATATGACCTGTTGTACTTCTTTTATCGTCTGGATCCACGCTATAGCTGCTATAACTGTATCCTATCAATTTCGACATGCCTGAAGTCATCCTCTTGAAATTCATACTATACGAACTGGTTCCTTGCAAATATCTTAAACATTGTTTTAAAGCTGCTCCATGAGACTCCCTTGGACTTTGCATATATCTACTCAGTACCCCAACACAATAAGATAGGTCTGGTCGGGTATGAATCAGGTAACGTAGACACCTTATTATCCGTCTGAAGTTTGTGGCTTCGATTTCTTTTTCATTTTCAGATTTTTATAACTTTAGTCCTAGGTCAATCGGCACATGAGTAGGATTTCAGTCTTTCATTCCAGACTCTTCTAGGATACGTAATGCATATCGATTCTGACTTAGAGTTATCCCTCTTCATGCTGAACAACTTCAGTTCCCAAATAGTAAGTCAATTTTCCAAGATCTGTCATCTCGAATTTCGAGGCCATCTCTTTCTTAAAGTCTTGAATCATTCCTTTGTTTGTTCCTGTAATGAACAAATCATCCACATAAACAACAAGGAGAAGCAAATTTCCACTTACATATTTTCGATAGACAGAAGGCTCCTTGGAACATTTTTTGAACTTGAGCTCTTGAAGTATTCGATTAAGTTTATTATTCCATGCTCTTGGAGCTTGTTTGAGCCCATAAAGCGCCTTGTTAAGTTTGTATACTTTTTCCTCACTGCCTTTTACTACGAATCCTTCTGGTTGCACCACATAAACTACTTCTTTCAATTTCCATGAAGAAAGGTTGTTTTGACATCAAGATGATGTATTTCCCAGCCACTCGAAGCAGCGAGATATACCAGAATTCGAATTGTTTCTATTCGGGCCACCGTAGCAAACACCTCGTCAAAGTAAATTCCGTGTCGTTGTACATATCCCTTTGCCACCAATCTTGCCTTGTATTTATTGATGATTCCATCATAATTTCTTTCAAGCTTAAAAACCCACTTCAAGCCTATTGACTTTGCACCCATCGGCAGCTCCACCAAGTTCCATGATTCAAGTTTGGTGATTGAATGTATTTCATCTTCACAAGCAAGTATCCATTCCTTTGAGCTCTTTGCTTCTTCAAAGTTACTTGGCTCATTATTTAAACATAACAGGAGCTCTTCTCCTTCTATATCAGCAAACAAGATATAATCATCGAGATATTTAGGTTTAAGCACTTGTCTTTGTGATCTTCGGGTTGTGATGGTGGGAGAAGTCACGATGGGTTGAGTTTCAGCTTCAGACCTGCCGCCATCTTCTCCTTCTTCTTCTCGCGATGGTGTTTCTTCACCATTATCGCCGCCACTGCAACTCTGATCTCGATCACCATCAGTGCAACTCCGATCATCTTCTCCGGTAATTCTATGCTCTGTTTCATGCTCTGTTTCCGTTGCGTTCATGTCACCTTTTGTGACTTGGATCCCACGGTTGCCATAGTTTCCTATTATGATCCGAAAGTCTCCTCCTTTCTTATGATCAGCATGTGAACTGTTCCAGTTCCACCCTTTGTTCTCATCAAACACAACGTCTCGACTCACAACAATCTTCTTCATTGTTGGATCATACATACAGTATACCTTGGAGCCTAGTTCCATGCCGAGATGCACAAGTACACGTGATCTATCATCAAGTGTTCTTAGTTTTTTATCCGATTTAGCATAGCCAATACATTCAAATGTCCGAAGATGGCTAATGTTTGGTTTCTTCCCGCGGAAGAGCTCATATGGTGTCTTATCGGTTATGGCTCGAGTCGGAACTCTGTTTAGGACATAGGTCGCGTGTCGGACTGCTTCCCCCCACAAGTAGTTTGGCACGGACATGTGCTTCATCATGCATCTCATCATTCCCATCAAGGTTCTATTTCTTCTTTCAACAATGCCGTTTTGTTGAGGCGTGTAAGGTGCTGTGAGATGCCTCTTTATCCCGGAGTCATTACAAAATGAATTGAACTCATGTGATAAGAATTCTCCTCCTCGATCTGTTATGAAAGTCTGAATACTTTCTCCGGAATCTCTTTCAACCAAGCTTTTAAAGTGTTTGAATTTACCAAATGCATCTCCTTTTTCTTTTAGTATAATGCTCCACATGTACCTTGAATGATCATCAATTAGCACAAACACGTATTTGTTTCCAGCAGGAGTACTTGGTCTGATTGGTCCACAAAGATCACCATGGACTAGTTCTAGAACCTTTTTGGCTCGAAAGAGAGTGGCTTTTGGAAACGGTAGTCTAGCTTGTTTTCCTAGTAGACAAGCTCCACATATATCTTTCTCGACAATGAGTTTCGGCATCCCTTCGATGACTCCTTTCTGAATCATAGATTTTATGGTCTCGTGGTTTATATGGCCTAACCTTGCGTGTCATTTGCTTGTTTCATTTTTCGTGGTAGAGAACATGCACACCGAGTCTTTTATGTTCATTCGTACTTTGTATAGCCTGCTCTTTGATCGTATAACTTTTGCTATCAGCTTTCCTTCCCGATCATGCATCACCAATTGTTTGCCACTCATTCTCACATCACAGCCTGACTCCATTGCTTGTCCTAAGCTGATAATATTACTCTTTAGCGCCAGAATAAAGTATACGTCATTGATTATTCTCGACTCTCCATTTCTATCCAGAAACTCGATCGAACCCTTTCCTTTGATATCGATTCGAGAATCATCACCGAATCGGACCTTTCTGGTAATCGTCTCATCAATTTTCGAGAAATATCTCCTATCTCCACTCATGTGATTGCTAGCTCCATTGTCAAGATACCACACATTCTCCTCAGCTTCATTTGTTTCGTATTTTTTAGGTACGATTTTCTCTTCATCTAAGTATACTTCTTCATGCATCATTAGCTCTTTCGCATCTTGTGTATCATTTTCTTGTGCTTCTTGAAGCTTAAGAAGTCTATCAGGAAAGTGGGAGGCAAATTTTCCTTGTTTATCGCATCTAAAGCATGTAATTTTAGAGAAATCTCGTGGTCCATTATTCCTTCCACGTCCTCTTCCTTGGCTGTAAAAACGTCCACCACGACCCCGTCCTCTACCACCGTAAGGATCGTGGCTTAAATGTGAGTGTTGCGACTCCATGTCAGCATATAAAAGTTTACTGTGATCTTCTTGGGTATCTTCTTCTTCAGAAATACATTCTTCCTATGTTTTTAAGTGTCCTACAATATCTTCAAAACTTGTTGTTTTAAGATCTAGGACTTGCTCTAATGATGCAACTATGTGAATAAACTTCTTCCGAGGAAGACTCTTCAAAAATTTCTTGACAACTTTCGCTTCTTCAACTTCTTCTCCAAGAGCCACAACTTTTGAAGTGATTTTGGATAGCTTTCTGACAAATTCATCGATGGTTTCTGTGTCCTTCATCTTCAAACGATCAAACTCTGCCATTAGAGTTTGTAATCTAGTCTCCTTAACTCTTTCAGCACCCATGTGTCTTGCTTTTATTGCATCCCATACCTTCTTTGTTGTGTCTAATTCTCCCACTTGGAGAATTAGTGCTTCGGATATTGATTCAAAGATCAAAGCTATAGCAACATCGTTCTTCTTAGCGTTCTCTGTGGGTGTTTCAATCACATCCCACACTTTATTTACTCTCAGAAGTACTCTCATACGCATCGACCAAATTGTATAATTTGTCGTGTTAAGAATTGGGCACTTGACAGGAGGTGGTCCTTCTTTAGCCATCGACGAGGAAGAAGGCGATGCAGCCGTAGCTACTGGAGTAATGTCCCCCATGATCTACATATCAAGTAACGTGCTTTTCTGTTCTTCAAAAAACAGAGCAGGATCGAGATAGAGATATCTCTTGCGTCTTTGTCTCTTTCGTTTTAACAAGTTTGTGTTCTTCAGATTTTGGAAAGAAAAGAAACACAGAACTTGGTTTCGAAAGATGAGCAAAGGTTTTAAGCTCTGATACCAATTGAAGCTCGACAAGACTTATGCAAACACAAATTCAATAAGAATCTCTCTCTTATTAGCTTAGAAAATAGCTCAAAACTAAGCTTTCTCAATAAAACTCACACACTTAATCATGACTCGATTAAATCTTTAAATATAAAGCCAAAAACTCTCATAATCCTAAAAGGAAGACCTTTAAAACATTAGTAATTATCTAAACTTTAAAACTTATCAAAAACTAATTAAAAACTCCAAAATCTAATAGGATTAGATTTAACTTGCTCCTCAACTTAAATTCAAGTTTAATCCAACACCCAAAACGTATCAAATGTTTTATGTGTTTATTGAGCTCTGTGGCGTGAATCTTTATACAAGATATTAACACTAAAGCTATGCATCATAAAAGACTTAATTACCCATCACTAATATGTATCATAATGTACAATATATAGATATATCAACAACTTTTGTTGTAGTTTAGCTGAAAGTAGATTGTTGTGAAAATTAAACAATGAGGCTTACACATTCCTTTTCTCTACGCCAAAATTTTGCGTATTGTATTAAAAAAATTTTCCGTAGGAGAAGCTAAAGTTTTAGAATGGAGAAATTATGAAGGGCTGAGAGAAAATAATTCTAGCAGACTTCCACACAAAATTGCAAAATGCCAATATCCAGTCATGTTCTTATCGTGATTTTATTCTGTGGAAAAGATCTATAATATTCTCGAGAGCACAAGGGTTTTGTTTATTTTTGTCACATCAAATTTCTTTCTAGCGTTTGAGGACAAACTTATTTATTTATACTAAAAAAAATTATATGTCCATAGAACTTTATTAAATTTTTGGATACAAGTATTTAACAAAAAAAGTATTGTTTTTTTTCTCAATATTAAGAATGTAAATTAATAGACTTTTTTTAACACTGAGATTTTATTAATATTGAACTGGAGACATACTTGCAAACTACATAATGAAAGAGAACACAAAAATAAACACGATGGATAACAGTAATCTTATATATCCTATTGTTATATGGTTTTTTTATGTTACACTAGGGGGAGGCCCGCGCTACGCGCGGGTTTGTGGTTGTATTTTCCGGCATTTTAGCTGTTTTGTGGTGCGGTTTGATGAAGTTTGTGT
>OVAN01002678.1:0-24549 GCA_900406275.1 Anastatica hierochuntica
TTGCAATTGACCACAATTTGTAGGTTATTTTTGAAATCACCCCTTCTTTTTTTATAAACATTATTGGCTTAGCACCTTCTCTTTCTAACGGAGACTTTAAACGTAGTCTATTAGAAAGGAGCCCTTTACGCAAAGATATTTTCTTTGGCGGTTCTTTCGCAGCTATGGAAACTTTCCATAAGTCATTGGCGCAAATTTGTGTTTTTTTCCATTTCAATAACTCAGCTCACAAATTGGTGACACTAATTGATATATCTTGCCTAATCGATATTGTTGACAGATTTCAATCAAGGAATCAGAGCAAATTTTATGGGAAGTTGGTTAACGACCCGGATTCGCTTTTAGCAAGGATATACAAGGGTCGGTATTTCTCCTCAACAACATTCTTATCATGTAGCAAAGGATATAGGCCATCATACGCATGGAGAAGTATTTTACACGGACGAGATTTACTGGAACGTGGTTTGATGAAAGTTATAGGCAATGGTGCACACACAAAAGTCTGGTTAGACAGTTGGATCTTAGACGTTAAACCCCGAAGACCAAAAACATACAGATATATCAATCGTAAAGTTTGTTCTGATTCTCAGGGAAGTGAAAGTTTGGTAATGGTAAAACCAAATCAGTTTTACTAGGGAAGTTCTAATTAAAGATGTGCAAGAAGTGCAACCCATCCGGAAAAAATTTGAGAAAATTTCTGTACAAATAAAGACCAAAGGTTTCTAGTTTGTATTATGAATGGCCAATCTTTATTTTATTACACATGGCCAAAACAAAACATGGCTCAATTTGAAGCCGCCCCTGAGTCTCACAATTGTGCAAGCAACCAATATGTGATAAACTGATTCACCTTCCAATCCACCCCCTTGATATTCAATATATCAGCCTTCATTCTTTCCGAAATGATTCCTGCTCGCCGCCGCAAACGTCATATTAAGAGCTCTTTCGGCATGGAAGTTTTGATTTTCTGCGTTGTATGCTCATCACAAAGCATTTTCTACATTCGTATATTCAAAGATGTCCCATTTGCATTTGACTATGATCAATTTGTTATGTTTAAACATTGCTCTACAAAGAATTTCATGAAAACTATTTTTTTTTTATTAGGATATATATATATATATATATATATATATATATATATATATATATGTTGTACTTTTATGTCTTGCGCGATGGTTTTTGACCATGACCATATTGCTTTCTGAAATAATTTTAGTCTTCATCTCATTTTCGCATGAGTGTATATTATTTTCTTGAAAAAAATATAAAATTACAAAATAAAACTCAATTCGTTGCAATTAGCTTAATCGTCATTGCCTCTTCTACTCAGGCCATACAATTGGTCTACAAAAACATTGAGCTTCTAATTCTATTTTTTGTAATGTTTAGTTGCCTGTTTTAACGGTGGGAGAGAAAACCAAATCCGAAAAACCGAACCGAACCCACAGAAAATGTGGCAACGAACCCGAATGAAACCAATAAAATATCGGCTCTTAAACTTCAATACTTGAAAAGCCAAAGTCGAATCCAACCCGAACAAAAATATTTAGGATACCCGAAAAATCGAACTACAATTATATACTTAAATATATTAGTTATTTTTATATTTAATACCCAAAATATATATAATATCGTAAAGTACTCAGAGTTATCTGAAACTACCCGAACGAAATGTTCAAAAAATACCTAAAATTTTCAAAAATACCCAAAAATAATTTAAAGTATCTGAAAATAGTTAAATATACTTGAATTACCAAAAATATTCGAAATACCTACCATTTCTTCACCCAAATACCCAATCCATACCAATTTTCATTAACTTTAGATATTGGTCGTACATTTTTCAAATTGATATGTTGTATATTTTTGTTTTCAGATTTTTGAGACTTTTTAGCTATATTTGAATTTTTTATTTTTTGCATAATTTAAACGAGTAACCGAACCCGAACAAAATCTTCAAAAATCTAAAACGAACTCGAACCGGAATTTATAAATACATGAATGTGACCTAAAATTCTAACTCCCAAAAGCCCAATAAATCGGAACATCACATTTCATAATAAACATTTAGTATACCGTATAAACATTTAGCATAAGTACCTTGAAATTAAACAACCCGTAGTGAGGCATGTATATAGCACCAGTTATACAACAATAAACTAAAAACACATTTTTTTTGACAAAGGCATAAACTCAAATCTATAAATATATAATTAGATGAGAAATGTGAGAAATTTAGCTTAAACTTAAATATAAAAATTAACATAGATACAATTTATTGGTACAAACAAAATTACTATTAAGAAAAAAATACATATATACACATGAAATTACTACTACCATTTTAGTATTTCATGTTTAGGAGAAATGATCAACGTGTGTTGTTGATGATAAGCTTGAAGGTAACTTAAGTTAGAAGTTATGTAAAAAGATATGTATCCTATAATATGATTAGATAATATATTTTGGAAGTTATCTAAAATATATATTAGGTTTTCTATTAGAATTAGGATTTGTGTTAGGTCTTTTACTTTATAAGGAGGTATCTAGTTGTGGTGCAACTTATGAGTTTAAGAGATTTTGGTGCTTTAGTTTTGAGTAAGTTTCTAAAGCTAATAAGAGAGTTATCTTTTCTTGTTAATTCAAAGTGTCTTCATCGAAGTTTATGATTCAATATTTGGTATCAGAGCTATCAAATTGAATCTGCAAAAGGAAGATCAAAAATCGAATTAACAAAGAAGAATTTGAAGAACACAAAATCTTTTCTCTTTCGTAAAGAAAACTCTGTTTTCCAATAACTCTGTTCTGTTTCAAATAAAAAAAATCTTCTAAAAAGAGAACAAGACAAGGGGAACAGAGACACGAAAGGAGAAGAAGAGTACTTGTTCTTTGTCGAAACCAGACTCGATAAGGAAGAAGTATTGCCATGGGAGACATAACTGTGGCAGAAGAGAAATCTAAAGAGGAGAGGATGAAAGAAGGAAGTCTCCCATCCATTCAATGCCCGATGCTCAACGCCACGAACTACACAGTATGGGCGATGAGAATCAAAGTAGCACTTAGAGTTTATAAGGTATGAGAAACCATAGAACCAGGCTCGAATGATGTGGAGAAAAACGATATGGCCCGAGCTTTTCTTTTCTAGTCAATTCCAGAGTCTTTAATACTTCAAGTCGACAATCTAGAATCCTCAAAAGCTGTTCGGGAAGCCATCAAAGCTCACCACCTAGGAGCTGATCGCGTAAGAGAAGTTCGTCTTCAAACCTTAACATCCGGTTTTCAGAAATTTAAAATGAAAGAAACATATACCAATGATGAGTTTGCTGGAAAGCTCTCTGGACTTGCTACAAAATCGGCTTCTCTTGGAGAAATCATTGAAGAATCAAATCTTGTTAAGAAGTTTCTTAACGGTTTACCTCGAAGGAAATACATACATATCATAGCTGCATTTGAACAAGTGCTCGATCTCAAGACCACAACTTTTGAAGATATTGTTGGAAGGATGAAAGCATATGAGGAGATAATTTGTGATGATGAGCCGCAGGAAGACAATGGAAAACTCATGTATACTAATGCTGATCAATTGCTGTATCAAGAAAATTATGAAGCTGGGAGAGGAAGAGGACATGGAGGACGTTTTGCTCAAAGAGGAAGAGGACACGAACGTGGTAACAATCCACAAAACTTTGTTAGGCGTGATAAGTCTAAGGTGATTTGTTATCGTTGTGACAAGATGGGGCACTACGCGTCCAACTGTCCTGACAGGTTGCTAAAGTTTCAAGAGACACAAGAAGCTAATGAAGATGATACTCATGAAGTCGATGA
Organism: Anastatica hierochuntica; assembly: GCA_900406275.1. Classification (NCBI taxonomy): domain Eukaryota; kingdom Viridiplantae; phylum Streptophyta; class Magnoliopsida; order Brassicales; family Brassicaceae; genus Anastatica; species Anastatica hierochuntica. Next base: position 3,829 of record OVAN01002678.1, read on the forward strand.
GTTAATGGTTCACGAGGTAGTCTACCTCAATGAAAACAATGTTGATCCGAGAAAGTATGAGACACACGAAATAAATAGGATGTGGTACTTGGATAATGGAGCAAGTAACCACATGAGTGGTGATAGATCATACTTCGCAAAGCTTGATGAAAAAATCACAGAAAAGTTAAGTTCAATTATGATTCACGCATAGACATCAAAGGAAAGGGGTCAATTCTCTTCGTGTGCAAGGATGGTAGGAGGAAGATATTGGCCAATGTTTACTATATTCTGGAGCTAAGAAGTAACATCATAAGTCTCGGATAAGCCATTGAGTTCGGTTGTGATGTAAGAATGAGAGAAAACTACTTAACCTTACATGATCGAGATGACAATTTGTTGGTGAGAGCAATAAGATCACGGAATCGTCTGTACAAGATGGCGATGGAAGTTGAGCATAACAAGTGTCTTCAGTTGCAATACTCTAATGAATCTTCTAAGTGGCATGCTAGACTCAGCCATATTAGGTTAGAGACATTAAAGATGATGTTAAGTAAGGAACTAGTCACTGATGTACCCGACATTACGATTCAAAAGGAGACGTGTGCCTCATGTTTCTATGGAAAACAAACGAGACATTCATTTCCCCAGGTTGCTGCCTATCGAGCTTCTCATGCTCTAAAGCTCATACACGCGGACCTTTGCAGTCCCATCTCTCCCCCGACAGCTGCTCATAATCGATACATCTTTGTGCTAGTTGATGACCATACACGCTACATGTGGATAGCTTTGTTAAAAGAGAAAAACGAGACGTTTGAGAAATTTAAGAGATTCAAACAATGGTCGAGCAAGATACAAGATGCGATATTAAAACCTTATGAACGGACAGGAGAGGAGAGTTTCTTAGTCAAGAGTTTCATATTTTTGTGAAGAGTCTGGAATCAAAAGACATCTGACTGCGCCATATACTCCAAAACAGAATGGAGTAGTGGAACGAAGAAATCAAACTCTAATGGAGATGGTCAGGAGCATTATGAAACACATGAGTATTCCAAACTACTTATGGGGTGAAGCCGTGAGACATGCCACATATCTCTTGAATAGAGTTGCAACAAGAGCTTTGAAGGGAATAACGCCATACGAAAGTCTAAAAGGAAGAAAGCAGAATTTGGAACATTTGAGAGTGTCTGGCTGCATAGCATATGCCAAAGTTGAAACTCCACATCTCAAGAAGCTAGATGATCGATCTCGGAAGTTAGTGTACCTTGGAACAGAACCAGGATCTAAGGCTTATCGGCTTTATGATCCTTTGAATTGCAAGATAATTGTAAGTAGAGATGTGATTTTTGATGAAGAAAAGAGCTGGAGCTGGATAAGTAAAGGAAATCAACGAGAAGATGAGCTGATATAGTATTCTTCCCTCTCGATGGAGATGAGAGGAGAAGTGACGAAGCTGTTCCGTAGTTTGATGAGGATGAAGGCGATCGAAAAAATAGAGGAACCTTCGCCGGATAGACATTCTCCGGCGTCAAAGACTGAACAGCCAGGGGCCTGAGCCATGACTGTCGCTGATCTGAGTGAGCAGGTGCCGTTACTAACAGAGGCTCCAAAACCTGCAGCTGTACCTACCAGACATTGTACGCGACCCATTAACAAACCAAAGTACTTGGATGACTATGTTATATTTGTGGAGATACTTGAATCGAAGCGTTTGTTAATGGTTATGAATGATGAACCACTGAGCTTTAGCGATGCAATAAAGCTAAAGGAATGGAAAGAAGCATGTGAAGAGGAGATCACATCGATAGTCAAGAACAGAACATGGAGCTTAACCGATCTACCCTTGGGATGCAAGGCAGTTGGTCTTAAGTGGGTCTTTAAGATCAAGTGTAACTCTGATGGTAGCATAAATAAGTACAAGGCAAGACTCGTTGCTAAAGGATACGTACAACAATATGGCATAGACTTTGATGAGGTATTTGTTCCAGTGGTGCGCGTTGAGACAGTACGAGTTATTCTAGCACAAGCAGCATCATATGAATGGAAAGTTCGCTATTTTGACGTTAAAACTGCATTTCTTCATGGTGAGCTAAACGAGGAAGTATATGTCACACAGCCTGAAGGTTTCGTGATCAAGGGAAATGAGACAAAGGTGTATAGCTGAACAAAGCACTTTATAGTCTTAGACAAGCTCCTAGAGCTTGGAACAATAAACTTAATGCTATACTGAAGGAGCTGGAATTTATCAAGTGTTCGAAGGAACCATCTCTGTATCGAAAACAGGTCAAGGAAGATTTACTTTTAGTAGTTGTCTATGTAGATGATCTGTTGGTTACATGATCAAACTTAAGCCTAGTTGTAGAGTTCAAGAAGGAGATGGCAGCAAAATTCGACATGAGTGACCTTGGATTGTTGACTTACTATCTTGGTATTGAAGTACTTCAGCATGAGAATGGTATTACCCTGAGACAGGAAAGGTATGCTGCAAGAATACTCAGCGAGGTCGGGTTAAAGGAGTGTAACGCCGTACACATACCCATGGATCCAGGGCTTAAACTTTCGAAGGCTTCAGAGGACTTAAAGGTTAAAGAGACGTGCTTCAGAAGGAACATAGGTTGCCTTCGTTACTTGTTGTACACACGACCGGATCTTGCCTTTAGTGTTGGTGTGCTGAGTCGTTTTATGCAAGAGCCTAAGAAATCGCATGAAGTAGCATTACAATAGGTCTTGAGATATCTTCGTGGAACACTTGGGTTTGGCTTAACATTTGAGCGAGCAACGGAGACAAGGATCATTGGATTTAGTGATAGCAACTATAACGTTGATCCAAATGATGGAAAAAGCACAACAAGTCATATTTTCTATCTAGTAAACAATCTTATTACGTGGTGTTCGCAAAAACAGGACACAATAGCCTTATCCTCGTGTGAAGCGGAGTTTATGGCAACTACGGAGGCAGCCAAGCAAGCCATATGGCTTCAGGAACTTGTTGCCGAGTTCACAGGTAAAGAATGTCAAAGTATAACAATCCAGATTGATAATAAGTCTGCAATAACCTTGACTAAGAATCCGGTTTTCCACGGAAGAAGCAAGCACATTCATAAGAGGTACTATTTCATTCGAGAAAGTGTCGAGAATGAACAGGTTGAAGTGGAGCATGTTGCTGGGAAGGAGCAGAAGGCCGATATTCTTATCAAAGCGCTTGGCAGAATTAAGTTTAAAGAGATGAGAGAGTACATTGGAGTACAAGACGTATCGAAGAAAGACTTCAAGCTTACGTGGGAGAATGTTGATGATAAACTTGATGATAGGGTTAGATAATATATTTTGGGAGTTATCTAAAATATATATTAGGTTTCCTATTAGAATTAGGATTTGTGTTAGGTCTTTTACTATATAAGGAGGTACCTAGTTGTGGTGCAACTTATGAGTTTAAGAGATCTTGATGCTTTAGTTTTGTGTAAGTTTCTAAAGCTAATAAGAGAATTATCTTTTCTTGTTAATTCAAAATGTCTTGATAGAAGTTTGTGATTCAATTCTGCTATAAGAAAATAAGTCTACTGCACGCTATATAAAAAGTCTATTTAAAAAATTTCGGCCATCTTAAAATCAGTAATAATTTACACCAATATAAAACGTCAAATTTTAAAATTTGAATTCAACTAGGGAGAAAAAAAGAAGAAAACACACTGATTGGAAAAGAAGGGATAGGAAAATTAAATGCATTCTAGAAATAATTTTTACATTAAAAATCAACAGAATTTAATCATAAATGATTCAATAAAATTAAAAAGATAGCCTTCTTGAAAATATGAACGAAGAAAGTCTATATATCTGTCTCAATCATGAAAATGATCGTCTATAATATACGTTGTAGTTTCCATATAACTCTGTTCAAAATAAACCTACATTTTGACGAAAATAAATTCAAAGTACACATACAAAAAAAAAAGTCAATTTCATATCAATTTTTTTCTTTGGTTTTTTTTCTATAAATTAAAATCTTGATAGAAGCCTAAGACATATTACATAACAACAAAAATAGAAAGGAACAACAAAAATGAAAGAAGCTTTTTCTATTTTGTGTCTTGTTCTTTTGGTTTCGGTTTCAGAAGCAGCTGTAACGAAACCAAATTTTGAGAACTTCATCGAGTGTCTTGTCTCTCGGAGTAGTCCGAAGAATCCAATCAATGATGCTATCTTCATGGCCGATAACACCACCACTTTCTTGTCTTCTTACGTGTCCTACACGAAAAACAAAAGGTTCTTGAGCCCTAACTACAAAACCCTGATGGCTATTGTAGCGGCAAAACATGTATCTCATGTTCAAGCCACGGTTGTCTGCGCAAAGTCCAACGGTATTCAGATTCGTATCCGTAGCGGCGGTCATGACTACGAAGGCCTTTCTTACATGTCCTTTGTGCCATTTGTTATTCTTGATATGTACAACCTAAGGTCAATTACGGTTGACGTGTCGAGCAAGAAAGCTTGGGTTCAAGCTGGTGCTACCTTGGGAGAGCTCTACACAAAGATCAATGATGCAAGCAAAACGCTAGCGTTCCCGGCTGGCGTTTGTGCAACGGTTGGAGCTGGAGGACACATAACTGGTGGAGGGTATGGGAATCTGATGAGAAAGTATGGAATCACAATTGATCATGTTGTTGATGCTCAAATAGTTGATGTTAATGGCAAGCTCTTGAATCGAGCTACCATGGGAGAAGATCTCTTTTGGGCGATTCGCGGTGGAGGTGGTGCGAGTTTTGGAGTCATCCTCTCTTGGAAAATCAACCTCGTTGAGGTTCCAAAGATCTTGACAGTGTTTAGGGTTAACAAAACTTTGGAACAAGGAGGCACTGATGTTCTCTACAAGTGGCAGCTTGTGGCTACCAAATTGCCTGAAACTCTTTTCATCAGAGCAATGCCGCAAGTCGCAAATGGAACAAAACACGGGGAAAGAACTATCGCGGTTGTATTCTATGCTCAGTTCTTGGGTCGAACCGATGAGCTGATGGCAATAATGAACGAGAACTTGCCTAAATTAGAGCTAAAACGTGAAGATTGTCAAGAGATGAGCTGGCTTAACACGACGTTGTTTTGGGCTGATTACCCAGCCGGTACACCGACGAGCATAATTCTAGATAGACCGTCGAGTCCAGCGGATTTCTTCAAGAGCAAGTCAGATTATGTCAAAAAACCAATCCCTAAAGAAGGAATGGAGAAGCTTTGGAAAATAATGTTAAAATTCAAAAATGATATTGTGTGGATGCAATGGAACCCTTACGGTGGAGTGATGGATCGGATTCCGGCCAGCGCCACGGCGTTTCCTCATCGGAAAGGAAACTTGTTCAAGATTCAGTACTTTACAACATGGTTCGACGCAAACGACACAAAGGATAGCTTGAAAATGATGAAGAAGTTTTACTTGGTTGCGGAACCGTATGTGTCAAGTAACCCTAGAAAGGCTTTCTTTAATTACAGAGACATCGATGTTGGAAGCAATCCGAGTGGTAAGACAAACGTTGATGAAGCTAAGATCTATGGATCAAAGTATTTCTTGGGGAATTTGAAGAGGTTGATGGAGGTTAAAGCTAAGTATGATCCTGATAATTTCTTCAAGAACGAACAGAGTATTCCTCCTGTCCGTGTCAACTAGTAATGTTGTTAATTTTTCATCAAGTTAGTTTATAAAGTGTAATAAGTTATGTGGGCATGTGTTATAGCCTATATTGTTTTCATTATTGTCCCATTAGCGTTATATATGATCATTCTGTTATATTTATTCGTAACTCAATAAAGAATTTCATGGAATCTATTTTCGTTGAAATATTTGGATAGATTAGTTTTACACAATAAAGTATAAGGATTAGAATTGCCAAAACCTAACCCGTAGTAAATTATACCAAATGGAATAGTTTAACTCTGTAATCTAACTACCTATGCAATTGCTTTGTAAATTGTAATGAAGGTCAATGATTAGAGATCAAAGATTTGTATGCGTTAAAGCAATTCAATAAACTTTTAAACCCAAAAGCGTTTATAAACCAATTCAAGAACTTTTAAAACCAAATCAATTCAAGAACTTCATTACAAAATCAATCGTATACGTTAAACAAATTCATTTCTAAGAATCTCATCACAAGCAACAATTTATTTTCTATGGAAGGAACGGTACTGCCTACTTCCTGGAGAAACTCCTCTCAATCCATTGGCAATTTACAGCCAAATTGATAGCCAAGTTGATAGAACGGTGCGAGATATCGCCATAGGCAGAAAAGATCGTAAAGCCTTCTGCAACCTACTACTAGAATAGTTTCAAAGACCATAAACTGAAGACTCTTTCGAAGTTACAACTTGATTCCATCAAAAAAAATTTTCTAATTTTTTGATCTACCCCTTACTTTTGTAAAAAAACATTTCTAATTCTAATTAAATTTACATTATATCAAAAAAAAGTGTAAGAACCTCAAATATGTTTACAAGAAATGTAATATGCTTAATATTTGGGCATACAAAAAAATCATTTATGTTTAAACGTTAAACATATTTAATGCTTTGGGCTTCCTTGAATTGGTTTAACGTGTAAAATTTGAATTTTAACCCATTCAAGATCTCTCGCAAATCATGCAAAACCTAAGTTTACTTGAACATGACCATATATATGTATCACAAAGACCACCATATAGAGAAAACAATCTTACTATATTAATAGAGAAGTGACTTAAGTGATTTTTGTACATGTGGTGTTCCTAGTAAGTATCGATGCAATTTAATATTAACTTTTTTTCCGCCAAGATTTATTCAAATCATCCTAATTAATGTGTATGAGCATCTCGATTTAGTATATATATTCAACTCTACGACCACCAAAATATCATTGTCTCCATACATGTTCTTATACTTTTTAAAAATTTGGTTATACAGAAGAGAAGGTATGATGCTTTTGTTAATGGGAAATGGGTTTTTTGGATTTTGATTTGTGATTAAAAATCTTTTATTTACTATCGTGTTTGTTGTAAAATAAAAATAAGTTATAATGGGTTATGGATTCCATTTCATCTTCTTGATCATTGTATTTCAAGCTCCGCTCTCATTGTCCAGTAGTTCCCAAAGTTAAGATTTCTATAATCTCATCTTTCTTCTTCGTGAATCAATGATTTTTGTTTAGAGTTTTTTTTCTCAGTTTTTAATCAAGTGTAGGGTTCACATTGTTGAAATTCCGGAAAAGAGTGAACTCGGTTCCTCATGGAACTCTTGCAAATTGGAATATTTCTGGTAATGATCTATGATCTTGGTCAGGAGTTACATGTGTAGATGGTGAAATGCAGATTTTGTAAGTTCCTCTGTTACACTAAACTATGAAAATGAGTATCATTAATGTGTTGGTTTGTGATAAAGTTTGATTCTTTTTGTTGATCTCTATGTGTTTTCTTAGGGATCTTTTGTGGACGTTCATTGGAAGGACGTTAGCTATTGAGCTTAGCCAATTGAGTGACCCAAGATCTCTGTAAGGACGTATTTGATGACTTACACTTTGATTTTTTCCCACTTTTTTATTGGTTTATGGACTAAACCGCTTCTTGTTTGTACAAAATACTTTCCAAGAACCATTTCTCTGGTGGGATTCCGAAAGAGTATGGGAGTTTATCAAAACTAGAAGTCTTAGATTTGAGAGACAATGATTTAAGCGGACAAATTCCACACGAGGTAAGCAATGATTCATCGCTAAAACACTTGTAAGTTAACAATTTAAATGTTCACGAGCGCTTAAAAAATGTATTGAGAAGAACACAACTTAGTTTCTTTACTTATGATCCTTGTTGAACTGATCCAGATTGCTTCTGGTAACAAATTTTAGAGTGATATGAGAATAAAGAACCTGAGACTTCAGTCGCTGAATTTGAAATGATGTTGAACCCCGAGTTACATGAAGTTTATGAGTTCAAGGAAGGATATTTAGGTTTAATGAAAATATGGTGTATTAACTAAAATAAATTGAATGTGTTTCTTATATCTTATAGCAATACAATATTATTTCAGACTTCATAGCAAGAACCATAAAAGGACGAGAGTATTACCGAAGGCGTGAGATGCAACAAGAATGAATTTCGTGTCTTCGAGAATTTGTTTTAAGCATTTTAATCTATTTAACTATTTTTTTATTAGTTTTATTTTAATTTCTGATTATTTTGTGGTTTTAAAGCATTTTTAAAGCATCTTATTACTTTGATAAGATGTTTTCATCTTCCAATGCAATAATTTATTTTACTTTTATTTCACAGTATTAAAATCATACAATAAAAAAGTTTTAAAGCCAAATGTCATCTATAAAATCAACATTAACTTTTATTGACTCCAAAACCAATGGGAATCAATATCATCTCAAGTGACCAATTTCTTTAATCAGTATAAGCCCAATGACTATGTTCTGGCTTCTTCTTAACCTTTTTTTCAATTCTAAATTCTGAAATGAAACAAACATGCAATAGTGATGGTATGATGATATGATGGTATGATCACTGTCCCGCTTTGGCTCCATGGTCAAATTTTGAAATGTTAATGCTAAACTAATTATGAAAATTTTTGGTTTCAATTATTTTTTTCTAAGAATATGTAAGTGTGGATAATTGGAATAACAAGTTATGAATGGTTGACCAAAGCTTCAACGAACGTATTTTAGAATGCCTTTTAAATGAATGTTATTTATTTAGGCAATATTTTGTTTAGAAAATATTGAAGAGATAAAAAAATTTAAAATGTGTAAAAACTCTAAGACATCCTATAATAAAAAAAGAATTTTTACACGATTTATTTACAGCAATTCTAAAGTTAGAGTCTATTTTGAAATCCCAAAACGCCATTTATATATTATGATTTACAGAAACAAATTTTATTCATCCCAAAGCCTCAACTTACATTTACATTCACTGCTTGTTTTTTTAAGGACATGACTCTTTTGTTAAATATACATAAGAACTTTTCTCGTGTGAAAAACTCTTATTTACATCCTTCCTATTACTTATAAACTCATTGTTTTATTGTAAATTTAAAATATTTTATTTTGATAAATAAACATAAAAAAACATTATAGTTAAATCATCCATATAATACTTATATCTGCGAATTTTCGCAGGGGCAGCCACCTAATACAATAATAAAGTAAAAATGTATTTAGGATGATGGCCAAAATTTTGATATTCTATATTAGGTCTACACCTGCTGAAATGTTTCGTGCTTTATCTCAAAATTTATAGTTAAATCTTATTGCACTAAAATAAACGTTGCCTTGGAACTATTGTTTTACCGTTACAATATTTGTGACTCAATTGCTACTATATTGTGACTACTATTTTTACAGAAGTGAAGCGGTCACAATTTTACGATAACCGGACATAATGACGGATGACGGATATCATACTTAAAAAAGGCCCAACCAAACTAAAAAAAAATCACAGCTTGTTTGCTTCTTCCGAGGGGAAACACTTCCACTCGCACCATCATCACCGGCAGTCAAGTCAAATAGCGAATTCCCCCTACTTTCTCAAAAAATTAGGGTTTTGTTGATTTCGGAATCCTCCCTGATTCAATTAGAATAGCTTCAGTGGTTGGTAAATTCGCGTCCGTTGAATCATTTTTTCCAGTCACCGGAGCCAGAGACGGCGGAGTAAGCCGCCGATTTGAAGCTTTTAACGTCGGTGTGTGTCGCCTTTGTTTTCGCCTTAGTTTGTAGTTTGAGTAAGTAATTTCAGAATTTAGTTTTGTCACGTGACACTCACGTGTTAGACAGACACGTCATCATCTTCTTCGTAGAGGAATAATAAGGTTTCTAATTTCTCCAGAAGAGAAATTGAGCTGCCGCCGCCGAATTTGTCAAACAACAACCCTGTGCTCCGCTTACTCCGGCGACTTTTTTTTTTGGGGATATCATCAGTAATGGCGCAAGGGGAACTCAAGAGCTTCACACAAAACAGTAAGCCGAACCCTAAATCACCAACCGCCTCTCACGTCAGGTTAGTACTCACTACTTTCTAGGGTTTAACCATATTGTATGAATCGCATGAAAAGTGAGTTCGTGCTTAGTGATTTATGAATTTGAGTTTATCACAGCAAAAGGCAAAAGATAGCAGAGCATAGAAAGTCTCTTCCTATTGCTTCAGGTGCGAGTTACATTCACTACCTTATTCTCATACTTGGCTCTGTAATTTTCCAAATTTGCTTCTGATATTTCCATGGCTGTGGAGGCTTAACTTGTTTCGGTGATTGACTCAATTCAGTGGAGAAACGTTTGATTGAGGAGGTTCAAAAGAATGATATTCTCATTATTGTTGGTGAAACTGGTAGTGGCAAAACTACTCGTAAGTATGATTATTCTCAAAGTATATTGTCTGTGAACATAAGGTGAAGGCAACAAGTTCATTGAAGTTGAATCGCGTTTGTTTTTTCTTTGTTTTCACATGAAGAATTGCCTCAGTTTTTATTCAATGCTGGATTCTGTCGAGAGGGAAAGATGGTAGGGGTAACACAGCCGAGGCGTATTGCTGCTGTGACTGTTGCTAAAAGGGTAGCTGAGGAATGCAGTGTTGAGTTGGGACAAAGGGTTGGCTATTCCATTCGATTTGATGATTCTACTTCTAGCACGACTAGGTTAAAATACATGACAGATGGATTGTTGTTGAGGTAAACAAAAATCATAAGTTAACTTTAAACCTGTATTGGTTTTCTCATTAGTCAATGGTCTCTCATCTGGAATATGTATAGCTTAGCTGACTGTTTAATAAACATTATATGTGTTGTCAAATTTTTGCAGAGAAGCTCTGTTGGATCCGCTTCTTTCTAGATATTCAGTCATTGTTGTCGATGAAGCCCATGAGAGGACTGTTCATACTGATGTTCTACTGGCCTTGCTGAAAAAGGTACAGCAGGCTCGGTCAAAACCTGTTAGCGAGAGAAATGAGATTGGCAACATAGCATCAGAAGTACAAACAACAAGTAACGAGATTGGTGCTCAACGGAATGGTGCATTAAGAGGGTGTCAAGGCAGAAAAGCATCTCCGTTGAAGCTGATAATTATGTCCGCCAGTTTGGATGCACGTGTTTTCTGCGAGTATTTCGCTGGTGCCAAAGCAGTTCATGTGGAAGGACGGCAATTTCCGGTTGACATTCTTTACACTGTTCATCCTGAATCAGATTATATAGATGCAGCTTTGGTCACCATATTTCAGGTTATTGATTTGTAACTTATCAGCATTTGGGGGATCGAAATTTGAATTTTCTAGTAAACTAATCTTGTATCTGTTTCTTTTAACTGTTTTAGATTCATTTGGAGGAGAAGCCAGGTGATATACTTGTTTTCCTCACTGGGCAAGATGAAATTGAATCTGTTGAAAGACTTGTCCAAGAAAGACTTCAGCATTTACCTGAAGACAAGCGGAAGCTACTGCCACTTACTATCTTTTCTGCTCTTCCATCAGAGCAGCAAGTGCAAGCTTTTGCCCCAGCCCCAACTGGTTTTCGTAAGGTTAGAGAAGTTCAAAAACAATTTGGTTCAGTCATTGTAAATTGTTGAGACAATAATAATCCAGTTTGAGATATTCGTGTATTTTAGGTGATTTTAGCCACAAATATAGCGGAAACATCGATCACAATTCCTGGAATAAGATATGTGATAGACCCTGGGTTTGTTAAGGCACGAACTTATGATCCGAGCAAAGGAATGGAGTCGCTTGTTGTTGTTCCGGCATCAAAAGCACAGACACTTCAAAGAAGGTACCATGTTCTATCCTCATTTTTCTCCCAGTCAAGGTTGTTTGATGGTTGACAAGAGTTTTTTATTTGCTTTTCTGTTTTCTTGGCTTTTACTTTAGTGGACGAGCAGGACGTGAAGGTCCTGGGAAGTGCTTTCGTCTTTATCAAGAGAGGGAATTTGAGAAACTGGAGGATTCAACTAAACCAGAGATCAAGAGATGCAATCTCTCAAATGTTATTTTGCAGCTGAAGGCTCTTGGAATTGATGATATTGTTGGATTTGATTTTATAGATAAACCTTCAAGGTACTTCCTTTTATAGTAGATATCTCTTGTCATTTTCTTACGCTGAGGATATTAATACTTTGGTTTGTTGGTTGCCACCACTAAAGTATTTTTACGAAAAGTACATGGCTGATGTTTTTGTTCTCTATGTTAAACAGGGGCGCTATAATAAAAGCTTTGGCAGAGTTGCGGTTGCTTGGTGCCTTGACAGATGATTGCAAACTCGAGAATCCCGCTGGGTACCAAATGTCACGGCTCCCACTGGATCCTGTGTACTCCAGAGCTCTAATTTTGGCCAATCAATTCAACTGTCTCGAGGAAATGTTGATCACTGTCGCAATGCTATCTGTGGAATCCATATTTTATGATCCTCATGAGAAGAGAGAAGAGGTCAGTACCCCAAAGGATTGCGTATATTCTCATTTGACTTTATATTAACAGTTGATGAAAGCAGACTTTTTCTCTTTATCTTTGTTTCTCCAGGCAAGAACTTCAAGAAACCACTTTGCTAGCATTGAAGGGGATCACCTAACTTATCTTAGTGTCTATCGGGAGTCGGATGAGTTATTGGAAAAGAGAAAAGCAGCCGGCTGTGAAAACAAAACTGATAAAATTATGAAAAAATGGTGCAAGGAAAACTTTGTGAATAGCCGTTCCTTGAAGCATGCTCGTGACACATATAGGTTGGTCATACCTTCTTCTGTGATTCTTAAACTTGATTATAACGCCTTGTGATGCATTATGATAATCATACATTTGCTTGTTGCAGGCAAATTCGTGGGCATGTTGAACAGATGGGTTTCAACGTGTCTTCATGCGGAGATGACATGCTTGAGTTTCGTAGATGTCTCGCTGCATCGTTTTTCCTTAAAGCAGCGCAGAGACAATTGGACGGCACGTACAGGTTCGTGTCCGTTTTGCTGTTTTGACAAGTATATGCTTATTATGGTCTGATTGACTGTCAACTGATGACGTGACAGGGCTTTGGAAAGTGGTGTGGTTGTCCATATCCACCCAACTTCTGTATTATTCCGTGCTAAACCCGAGTGTGTTATATTCAACGAGCTCATGCAAACCAGCAAGAAGTACATCAAGAATCTCACAAGAATCGATCCCTCATGGTTAACCGAGTTGGCTCCTCATCATTACAAAACGGAAGAGTGAATTAACCGTCTTCTTTACTTACAACAAAGGTAAAAACACAATCGAATATCTCTCATCAGCTTTTCATCTAACGCTTCTAGTGAACAAAAAGAAATTCAGAATCCATTGTTCTTTATGTATTTATCGTTTCTTTCTCTGATGCAGATAATTATTTCTATTCTATTGGAGATTGAACACTGATACCACTAGAGACTGATGATGCTAAGCATTAAGGAAACTTGTTTTGTGGCTGAGCTTGACATTAATTTTATAGGAAACAATCCGACCAAACTTAATCTATGCTCTTTTATTTAGCTGGAGACACCACAATAACATTTTAAGCCTTAGTTGTTCTTGACTCTGTCTGAAGCAAATTCTAAATGCTAAAAAAGAATGTGGTCTCCATGTTTACACTTAGTCATTTATACAATAAAGTATTTCTCTTATTATATGTCATTAAGTACAAATACTCTATACTCTTGGAACAGCTATTGCTCAATACAAAGTCAGATTTAGTCAGCTAATGTAGAGAGAGACATTTTAACACGACGTGAAGGAATCAACTATTTTGTTTCTCCACTTATCAAACAAACAACAGAGGCAAGCACGAACATTGGAATATGTAGTAAGTAACACCATCTATAAACATTAGTCTCTTGTCCTTTTGTGAAGAAAACTAACTCACAACAAAAAATGGGGAACTCATTCACATGCATCTCTCATGAGCAAGAACAACGTCCCAAGAAATCCTCCCGCAACCGCGGAGGAGGAAATAGCTCAGCCAAATACGTGCGGCGTATGTCTCTGATGCCTAAGCGGACATTACTTCATTCGCTCTCCTGTTCCGGCTTATCCTCCTCCACTTCCTCTTCCAAAAAAAGTGGGATCAAAACCAAGAAGAAGATCAAAGAGAGACATCATCAAGACCATCATGGACACGAAAAAGTTCAGGAGCAAACACTAGGAGCTACTAATCTCCTCTTTAACCAAACACCTCGTAACAGCAGCTCTGTTGTTCCTCCTAGTTTCAGACGATCCACATCTGTTGTTTATCCCTCAGCTCAGTCCTCTGGCACCAGCTCAGGACCTGTTTCTGCTGACCAGACACCAAAGAAGTCGACCTGTGGTTTCGTAAGAAGCTCTAGCTCTAGGCAAAGGTCTAGTACCGATCGCGTGGTCAAGCCTAACCAGCTCGTAAACAAGGCAAGCATTTCGCTTAAAAGAATACTAATGACAAGGTTTATCATGAGATTGTTTGCATGGTTTCACAATTCATATAACAACTTTTAGGTCTTTTAAATAAAATAATTTGGGTAAATGATTGGCCGGCCATGAGATTTGTATATTGAAAGGTCGCAATCGAGAAAGAAAAAATGAGACTGCATATTTTTCAAAAAAGGTAGACTATAGTTTGTAAATTTGAGGACGGAAGCTCATGTTTGTCTTACTTAGGCTTCGTACGAGCTCTCAGTAAATGTAAATGTGAATTTTGCAAACAACATGAGAAACTTTCTTCTTCTTTTTTTTTAGCCCCCCATGAGAAACTTTCTTTACTCGCAAAAATATATTTTGAAAATGTAAACACAGCAATTTTGAATAATCTAAGTAGTGACATTGTGAGGGGTCATTTTTGTGTATGTGTAACAGGAGCTAAATAAGGTGGAAGGTTCGGAGACCAAGCGATTCGTGCTGGTCCACGGTGGAGGATTCGGGGCTTGGTGTTGGTACAAAACCATAACACTCTTAGAGAAAAATGGTTTCCAAGTCGATGCTATTGACTTGACTGGTTCAGGTGTAAGTTCTTTTGACACCAATAACATCACCAGCCTCGCTCACTACTCTAAGCCTCTCCTCAACTTCTTCGAATCCCTCAAACCCGCTGAGAAGGTTCCAACTTTCTATCCATCTTATGAGTTGTAGTCTCAATGATTTACAAAAATTAGATAATGTTTAAGAGTTGAGTCTTAAGACCATAGCTAATTACATATTAATAATGTACAGGTGATATTAGTGGGACATGATTTAGGAGGAGCTTGTATGTCTTATGCAATGGAGATGTTTCCTAATAAAATCTCTAAAGCTGTTTTTATCTCTGCTGCTATGTTGGCTAATGGCCAAAGCACTCTTGATCTCTTTAATCAACAGGTAAAACTTGTCACTTTGATTTTACTTTAACATTTGATTATAATTTGATTAATTCATTTTTAGTTGCAAACTTGCAAATGTATAATGTTTCAGATAGGGTCAAATGATATGATGCAACAAGCACATATTTTTATGTACACCAACGGCAAAAAGAGTCCTCCAACATCCGTCGATTTCGATAGATCATTGCTAAGAGACTTTCTCTTTAACCATAGCCCTCAAAAGGTTGAACTTAAACCGAAAAAATCTTGTACTGTAACAGTTTGGTTTGCGATCACTGAAACCTACATTTTCTGTTTTTAATAGGACCTTGCATTGGCGTCAGTATCCATGAGACCGATTCCATTTGCACCGATAGGCGAAAAGCTTCATGTGTCAGAGAAAAACTACGGCTCTATTCGACGGTTTTACATCAAAACAATGGAGGATTGTGTCGTACCTGTTAATCTGCAAGAGGCAATGATCAAAATGAACCCGCCTGAACAAGTTTTTGAGCTCAAAGGATCAGATCACGCACCTTTCTTCTCTCGGCCTCGGTCCTTGAACAGAATTCTCGTTGAGATATCTCAAATACCGTTGAAGAGATCATCATGATATTGATTATCGGGCTCATAACCATAGAGATTGCTTTTGAGAGTTGCGTGAACCGAGCAGTGAGCAGAACATAATTTAAATTGGAGTTGTTCTGAAAATTACTTATTGATTTTTTCAATCTCTAAAAAAATAAAAAAAAGCTTTTCTTGTGCTTCTCACTATTTGATCACAAAAACTTGAAAAATGTATTCACTCTAGTTTCCTACTGAATTTTTTGTCTGGTTATTTCTATGAGACACTTACCTTCACACAGCTTTTGCTAAAAGTTTCTCCTTTTCTGATAAAACTTATAACCATGCAAACATTTAGTAAGCAATTTTGGTCGAGTGCAGGACCGACCATCGACCAAGGGTTCAAGCAGCCACTGGAGGTGGCTCGTCTCTGGATTACCTCTTCCGTGGTAGCGGACGCAAGTAGTAATGGAGCAGCCTACTTCGATACTCTCTCCTTCTAAATCCCAATGGTTCACAATGGCTATAAAGTATAGATTAAGAGACATTTTGTAACAAGATTATATAACATCAAACCTAACCATCCATTAATCATATTCATAATCATTGACTTATGCGTTGGAACATGATCCAAACTCCAAAAAAATAGCATTGATCTTATTATCTTTTTCTGTTCTTCAAAATCTATAATGGGGGAAGAGAGTTCTAGTGGAAAGTTGATTCCCCAGTAAATTCAATATTATAGAGCAATCGCAATGGCAAGTAAGAGGCTACTACTTCTTGCGAGAGAACAAGACACTAACCGCTACAGAGACAGCGATAACAGAGACCGGAACTGCCCAATACTGCTTTGTAAAATCAACAAACTTCTGAGCAGAGTCTTTAGGCTCTTCCTTCTTGTAAATCTTAAGCTCAGGTATTGCCGGCACAGAAGATTCGTCTAGCTCGCCGATAAAATACTTCTCCATGAGCTCTCTAGCGTCTTTGCTATGCCCTGCGTCTTCGAAATCATCGGTTGCATCTTTGCCTCCAAAAGAACAATCACATTAAAAGTTGGGATTAGAAGAAAGGTAACAGATGAGTTTCATAATAGCAAAGATGAGGAAGAAGAAGATGAAACTACCTGTGGCAGCAAGAAGCACATCATCTCCTCCAGGATGTTCATCCATATACGAGGTTACGTCATAGACCTATTAAACGAAAAAGATGCGATCAAAGAAAGAGTCAAATCCATTATCAACGAAGATTTAAGAATCGTCGCTCAATGTTTATTTACTAGAGATGAAGAGCAATCACAAGATTCTTCATTAGATTCTTTAGACAACGAGAGAGAGATATGATTTTGAAGTGAAGATAGAGAGAGAGAGGGAGAGAGAAGACCTTGCCGTCGATGACGACCCAACAGTCGTCTTGTTTGTTGTGAGCTGCGGCTTCTTCCATGGAGTAAAGCTTAGTGAGAGTCGGCATTTTTTCTTCTGAAGCGGACGGCGAGAGAAAGGTCTTTTGAATTTTCTTGCTTTTTTGGGGTTTTAGGTTTGGTAGAGAGACCTGAAGCAATGGGAGGAAGAAGAAGAAGAGGGGAAAGAGATAAACCAATCATCAAGCCCTACCAGCAACGACGTCGTTTCTTGGTTGAAAAAAGCGTGACAAATTAATTGAGTAAATTGACCATTATACCCTCGTAGAAATGAGACTACTACATTAACAAAGACAAAAAGGGCCATAGCCTCTTATGGGGTTGTTCTTTCTTTCTTTCTTTTCATGTGTGTGCACATTTTGATAGGGTTTAACATCTATACTATTATTAAATACGAAGTCAAAAGCTGATGTGGTCATCATACATATCTATTTGGTGACGTGACATCGCCAGAATTTTCTTCGATAAATTAAAAAAAAAATCAGTGGAAATTTCGACGCACGTGACGTGGCAAGATCTAGATCGTTCGTTTTTTTATTTTTTTGCATGGCGTCGTCATATCCGTTCGTTATTTTCTACCAACCGATTTTGGACCGTTTTACCCCTGTGCGAAATTATGTATTTATCTCTTAAAATGTTTTATTTTTCGGCCAATCAAAAGTTGTCTCCGCCCGGAAAATCTACGTTTGTAATCTTCGCGATATTTATCTTTTCTCGATTTAAACAAAAAAAACCGCGTCGTAAGATATTTTTCACCCTGATCTTTTCCATTGTACTTATCTTTTAGAATTAATTATTTTTATTTGTCAAAAAAACGTTTAAACCCTAGATCAATCATCTACTTATATAAATAGGTGAAAATCCCTCTGTATATGATAAAACCCGAATCGTTTCTACCTTATTTTGTTAGACTTTGATATGTATCGATTGTTCTTGAGCTAGATTCGAACTTGACTTGAGCTAGAACTAAAGACTTAGAAAGACAGAACACACATACTTTTACGAGATCGGGGATAACCCCTACGTCTCGCCGGAGATCTTCCGGAATCCACTAGAATGGTTTAGGAGTACTTTTTTGATCACCGTACAACTTCAGATTTCTACCTCTCAGCCTCTCTCTCTATCTCTCAGAGATATTTTTCTAACAAACTCGTAAGAAGTAGAAAAGAAGATAATAAATAGAGAAGATGAGATCTTGGTTGAGAAGGGCTTGTGGTCTGGTGGTAAGGAGACGGGACCTGGTGGCAAACACCATCAGGGTTCGATCCACCTGCTACGCAGAAACTAAGTCACATTGTTCCTTCTCACCCACACGGATATGGACCCTTGCTTTCGGTCCATTTGAATACTCAGTGAGGGAGTCTATCTGTGGGCTGGCCTCACACCCAGGGGGTTAGGTCTAGTTCATCATTGACCTGGATTTAACCTTTTTTTAACAAAAAAAATGAGATCTTGGCTTTATACATCAGCCACTAACACGTGTACAGAACACACGTGTGACCTCCCTTCTTGAAAGCCTCTATTTCTCCTAGAGTCTCTCACACACTTAAGCTTTCAATAGAAGAACATATTTCTCCTTGAAAGCCCTTTTTTTTTTTTTTTTTTTTTTAAAAAAAAAATNAAAGAACATATCCTTCATATTTTACAAAGAAAAAACACCAACGCACATTGAGTTACGAGAACATGTTTCCACTTTACTTTTCTTCTACATTCACATCACGGTAAGGTGTATTTATGCTCCATATTATTCACTTTCATGAGTGCATAAAAAGCCAAGCTATATTTATGATTGTATTTGTTATACCCAAGTATGCTAATAGACAAAATATATTTATGTTTTTGTCTATAAATATTTACCAACATTTGCTTATGATTGTATTTTCTCTGCTCATTTATATTTTGTAAAGTCACGCATAGATTTAGAGGATGTATTGAATTGAGTATTTGATGAGATTTAATTTTTAATGAGTTTTTAGAAGATTTTGATGAATTAGAGAAGTAGTTGTGATTTTTTATAGAAATTCTCTGCAATTCCCCTTAAAACCATGTGATTTGAAGTGATTTGAATCTTTGTTTATTTAACAAGGAAACTCCACTAAAACACTTTAAATCACTTAAAATCTATTAGTTAAAATATTTTCAATAACAGTGGATTTGAAAATACATTTTAAAATCACAATTTCAATAACAGTGAATTGTATAAGATTTTTTAAAATTCTTGTTTTAATAACATGATATTTCATATTTTAATACAAATCACTTTAAATCCCTATTTGAATACACTCTCTTAGTGTCAACAGTGTGGAGAGAACCGATGATGCTTGACAATCTTCATATTTAATAAATTAAAAATAGTTCATATGCTTCTTCGAAGTTGCTACAGTGGATGTACACTACAGGATTGACATCTACTCGATACGTCCATATTCTCCTCTTAATTCTTAATTTTTTTTAATAATTTATAATAAATATTACAGGAAATAATCCATATAAATTATATACTATAATTCTGCACTTTTATTTTGTATTGGTTGAGAAAACTACAATTGGCATGATTTTTGAATTCGAATTGAAATATATGTAGCATATATATTTTGCATAGCCTTGCTGAAGTGACTGGAGAAATGACGAAGATGATTAGATGCAAAAATCAAGAAAAAAAAAACTCCAACTCACGTGATCGACCATGGCATTTGTGCATGGAAAATATGAACCATGTGGGTATATATATATGTGAGTTTGCAACATAACATAATTTATGTTTAAATTTACCAATAGATGCCATTTAAATGTATTTGAAAAGTGTCATGTTTTAGGTTCCCCCAGGGGTTAACTTCAAAGTTAACTAGTGCTATTTCCAAATTTTGGTGGAGTTCCAATGGATGTAACCGCGGTCTCCATTGGTTTGCATGGGACAAATTATGTATTTCCAAAGAGGATGGAGGCTTAGGCTTCAAATCTTTGGAGGATTTTAACACGGTCTTATTGGCTAAACAATTATGGCGCTTAATTCAGTTTCTGGATTCATTTGTGGCAAGGGTATTACGGGGTAGATACTTCAGGAAGGGTCATCCGCTAAACGCGAGGAAGCCGAATTCACCCTCGTTTGGCTGGAAAAGTATCTACTCAGCTCAGGCACTGCTTAAAAAAGGCATTAGGATACGAATAGGCTCAGGGATAAATACGTCCGTGTGGCAGGATCCGTGGGTCCCCGATGAACACCCACGCCCAGCACGGGGTCGAGGAAGTGTCTGGCACCCTAGACTCCAAGTCCAACACCTGATAAACCCCCAGACAAGGGAGTGTCACCTTCCAATCCTACATGAATTCATGGATCCGGGGGACATAGAGCTGATCAGGGGTATCCAACCAAGCCGATTTACGGTCAATGATGGTTTGATTTGGCATTATACGCGATCTGGTCAATACACGGTTCGTTCGGGTTATAGGCTGCTTAATGCTGTGG
>OVAN01002679.1:0-34858 GCA_900406275.1 Anastatica hierochuntica
TTCTCAAAATTTGTAATAGCAGTAATAGTAACCCAGACGATCAAAAAAAAAGGGCTTATCTTTCCTAAAAGCTCATAAGCTTTAGGGTTTCCATTTTCTTGGTGGAAAGAAGAGTTGTAGCTACAAAAAACCATAACAAGAGGCTAACAAAAACACAAGAGAGAAGATAAGAGATCTAAGAGGAGATTAAGGAGAAAGCGAAAAGCTTTGAAGAGTGGAAAACAAGGAGACACGGTCAAGAGTCCAAGTTATTTTTCTTCATCTTCGGTTTGTGCGTTTCATCTCCAACACGTACAAGTTTACTAGTAAGCTCAAGTCTTTAGCTTTTAGTGGGTTTCTCTTGGTGAATCTTAGATAGAGAGGAACAATTACTTGTTGTTGTAGTGTGTATCTCAAGCTCTTGTAGTCACTTGATACTAGTGGATCGTTGAGAGTTTCGTCATCTCCCTAGATGTACCGGTAACGGGAACTGGGTTAACAAATCTCTTGTGTCTTTACTTGAATCAAACAAACAACAAGCGTACTAAGGTTAATTACTCAAGTGAGATTCGGTCGAGAATTCCTCCACATGTGGTATCAGAGCTTCAGGTTTTAGCAAAGGAAGAAAACGGTTTCAGTTTCTGATTTGCGGTTTGGTGTTGTTTGAGAAGGTTCAAGGGTATTGTATCAAGTGTAGGGTTTAAGAGAGGGTCACATAAAGTTTGATTATGGAGCCAGCTCAAGGTAAATTTGAGGTGAAGAAGTTTGATGGTCAAGGAAACTTTTGATTGTGGAAGTTGAAGATGCTTATGCAACTTGAACTTCAAGGGTTGGATTTTGTTCTTGAAGAAGAAGAATCCAACACAGTTTCTATTAACGAAAAGAGAAGGAAGGTGAGATCTTAGAAACTAAGAGTTCTCCGGTTGATCCGCTGGAAAAGGAGAAGAATAAGAGAGCAAAGAACTTGATATGCTCTTGTATTAGCAATATGATCTTGCGAAAGGTGATGTAAGAAACAACCGCTCTAGGGTTGTGGAAGGCTCTAGAAAGAGATTACCAAACGAAGTCCTTACCCAACCGTATTTACTTGAAGCAAAGATTTGCTAGTTTCAAGATGGAAGAGCACAAAAGCATAGAGGAGAATCTTGATGTGTTTCTGAAATTGGTAAATGATTTGGCGAGTTTGAACATAAATGTGAGTGATGAGGATTAAGTGATTCAGGTCTTATCAAGCTTGCCAAAGCAGTTTGACTCACTTGTTCATACACTTAAATATGGTAATGGGAAGGAGACATTGAACTTGAGTGAAGTAACCAGTTCTGCATATGCAAAGGAAGTTGAGCTAATCATAGGAAAGGGTAAGTCAAATGCAGAATGTTTGGTTGTTCTTAGGGATAGACCTGAGAAGAAGAATTCTGGTTAGAGGAATGGTAGATCCAAGAGTAGAGACAAGATAGGCCAAGAGATCAACAAAAGCCTAGAGAGTGTTGGATTTGCGGTAAAGAAGAGCATTTCAAGAAAGAATGTCTTGAAAGGAAGCAGCGGAAATCAACTGATTCTGCAAATGTTGCTCAGGAAAAGGAGTTACCTATGGTCTTAGCAACCAGTACACAAGACACCATGAAAGAGTGGATCATGGATTCTGGATGTACATTCCACATTACACCAGATAGAGATCAACACTTTCAGTGAGGTCAAAGGAATGGGTAAGCTTAAGATCATAAACTCAGAGGGAGCTACAATGATATTGAATGATGTGATATACATGCCAAGTATGGGAAGAAATCTCATCTCTTATGGCCAGTTAGAAAAGCATGGGTGTAAGCATGAAGGTGAAGACTTTATGGTTACTTTCTACAGGAAAATTCAGAAGGTGATTTTAGGGAAGTCTTAGGATGGGCTATATTATTTGCAGGGAACAGTTCTGAAGGGAGAAACATATGTAGTCAGAGCTGAAGTTAACTTGACAAACAGATGGCACTCAAGGTTGGGACACATGAGTCTTAAGAATATGAACCTTATGGTCAAAAAGGGTTATTTAGGCTTGAAGGAGGTCCACACTTTAAATTTCTGTGAAGAGTGTGTGCTTGGTAAGTCTCACAAGAAGATTTTTCCCGAAGTTAAAAAAACAACTAAAGGTATTCTAGAATACATTCAGAGTGATTATGGGACTCAACTTCAAACGAGCCAAGTCTGTCGGGATGTAGATACTTTCTTACATTCATTGATGATTACTCAAGAAAGGTTTAGATCAGGTTCTTAAGGAGTAAAGATGAAGTGTTTGAGAACTTTTCAGAGTGGAAGACACTTGTGGAAAATCAAACGGGTAAGAAGATAAAGTGTCTAAAGACAGATAATGAGTTAGATTTCTGCAACAATCAGATGGATCAGTTATGTTAAGTCTCATGGATTAAACGACATAGAACCTGTGTTTATACTACACAATAGAATGGAGTTTCTGAGAGGATGAACAAGTCAATGGTTGATAAGATCAGGTGTAAGTTGGCGGAAACGAGAATGGAAAAGAAGTTTTGGGCTGCGGATGCGGCTACTGCGATTTATCTAATAAACAGGTCTCCTAATGCATCTTTGAAGTCTCAGATTCCGAAAGAAGTTTGGCCATGATCAAAGGTTGATTATAGTCATCTCGGACAGTTTAGATGTGTTGCTTATGTACACATAACACATGATAAAATAGGTCTAAGAGCTGTTAAGGGAATCTTCATGGGTTATCCACAAGGTACTAAGGATTACAGGGTGTGGCTGCTAAAAGAGGGGAAGTGTACTATTAACAGGAATGTAGTATTTGATGAAGAAAAGCTGTACAAAGAACAAGATTTGAAGGAAGTGACTAAATCTATGAAGAGGAAGAAAGTCACTTTAAACCCTGAGTTGATTCAGGAACCAACTCCTAGTGGTTCAGTTAAGAGTCTATCGGTCAAGGTGGAGAAGCTTCAAGAAGTAGGGATTCGACTGGTCAAGGTGGAGATACTTCGGAAAACTCAGAATCAGAAATTGAATTCGAAAAGGAAAAGGAATCTGAGGAAGAAGAGGAAAATCAGAATGATCATGAGTCTTTTGGTGATTATTTACTGACAAGAGACAGGGAAATGAGAGTTATCAGACCACCATCCAGGTTTGAAGGTTCTGATTTTGTAGCTTATACTTTGTCAACAGCAGAAAGCTTAGAGATGGATGAACTAAAGAAAGTAGCAGAAGCAAGAAGAAGTAGATACTGAGAGAAGTGGAACCAGACTATGGTTGAGGAGACAAAATCTCTAGACAAGATTAAAACTTTTGAGATTGTCCCAAAGCTGAGAAAGCAGAGGATAGTAGGGTGTAAATGGATCTTCAAACTAAAGGAGGGTATTCCAGGAGTTGAAGAGGTTAGATACAAAGAAAGACTTGTAGCTAAGGGATTTACACAGGTTGAAGGAGTGAATTACAATGAGATATTTGCTCTGGTGGTTAAGCATGTTTCTATTAGAATTATGTTGTCGGTTTTGGTGAATTTTGATATGGAATTGGAGTAACTAGATGTGAAGACTACTTTCGTACATAGTACACTTGATGAAGTCATCTACATGAGTCAGCCGGAAGGGTTCATAGAGAAAGGAAATGAAGACAAGGTTTGTCTACTCAAGAAGTCTTTTTATGGGTTAAAACAATCTCCTAGACAATGGAAACAAAAGTTTGATAATTTAATGAAATCACAAGAGTTCCAATGGAGCAAGAAGGATTTGTATGTTTACACTAAGGGATCAAGCATTTATGATATGGTCTATCTCTTACAGTATGTTGATAACATGCTTGTGGCAGCAAAGGATATGAAAAAGATTAAAGTGTTGACAGCAAGTCTGGAAGAGAAGTTTGAGATGAAGGATCTATGCCTAGCATCTAGAATCCTTGGTATGGATATTATCAGAGATAGAAAGAAAGGCATTCTAAAGTTATGACATGAAAGGTACATTAAGCACGTTCTAAGGACTTTTAACATGGAATATTGCAAGGCTGTTGTAACTCCTGTTAATTCACAGTTCAAGCTTGAGAGTTTAACTTAGGTGGAATTAATTACAGAGACACGATTGATGAGCTCAATTCCTTATGCAAGTGCAGTGAGAAGCTTGATGTATGCTATGATCGGTACACGACCAGATTTAGCTTACGCAGTCGGTTTGGTCAGTATATTCATGGCAAATCCAGGAAAAAGTCATTGGTCTGCGGTTAAGTGGATCTTGAGATACTTAAAAGGAGCTTCAGATGTGTGTCTCACCTTCACAAAATCAAAGAATTTTGAGACTAAAGGGTTTTGTGATTCAAATTATGCCTCAGATTTTGGCAGGAGAAGGTAAATATCTGGTTATGTCTTCAAGGTTGGTGGTAATACTGTGTGTTGGAGATCCCGTCTTCAGCATGTGGTAGCTCTTTCAACCACAAAGGTTGAGTACATGGCGCTCACAGAGGCAGCTAAGGAGGAAATTAGGTTGAAGATTTTCTGCGGTGAATTGTGGTTTGATTCAGAGAGCTTTAAGCTAAATGTGACTCACAAAGTGCAAGTTACATAGCTAAGAATCCAGGTCATCACGATATAACGAAGCATTTTGAGAACAAGGTGCATTTCATCAGGGATAAGGTGGAGGATGGTTCAGTCAAAGTGCAGAAGATTCATACTTCCCTGAATCCAACATATATGTTGACAAAGTGTTTCCTGGCAATAACTTTGAGAGGTGCTTGGTAACACTTAATGTCACCACATAAGTTGAGACAGTGGAAGCTTGAGGTTGTTTCTTGTCAGTTTATCATCTCATTTTAGAAGGGAAACTTAGATGGTTAACTCTGAGAAATCGACAAAAGGGTGCAATGTTCAAGTCTGATAGAAGATTTCTAAAGTCTGGTAGAAGACTAGTTGCCAATGTTCAAGTCTAGTTGAAGACTGGTGAAACCTGGTAAAATCTGGTAAAACTGATTGTTCACAAGTCTGGTGAAAGCTTGTGAAATACAAGAAGGTAAAGCCTGGTAAAATCTTGTAGAACTGATAGTTCACAAGTCTGGTGAAAGCTTGTGAAATACGAGAAGGTAAAATCTTGTAGAACTGATTGTTCACAAGTCTGGTGAAACCTGGTATAACCTGTTTTGTTCAAGTCTGGTAGAAGACTGGTGAAGTCGGCAGAAGACTGATGAAGTCTGGTGATGTCTGGTAGAAGAAAAGTTAGGGAAATTTTGATCGCGATAGAATTTTCTCTTTAAGATCTTAACACCGCCGGTGAGGATGACGAGATTTCTTTCGGTGGTAAAGCCGAAGAGTTAGCAAACACGATCCATTAGGAGAGACTATGACGAAGGTCTCAAATTATATCACCGTTGAGCTAAATCGACAACGGAGTGATGAACCATTAATGGAAAACGCCCAAGATGGGGATTGTGGGAATAGTGTGGGCTTATGTCCATAATTACTTATCTTGAGTGGGTTTATCTTCCCATAATTACTTCTTGGTGAAAAAAAAGTTGTAGCCACCAAGAACCATAACAAGAGGTTAACAAGAACACAAGAGAGAAAACAAGATATCTAAAAGGAGATTAAGGAGAAAGTGAAAAGTTTTGAAGAGTAGAAAGCAAGAGGACACAGTCAAGAGTCCAAGTTGTTCTTCTTCATCTTCGGTTTATGCGTTTCATCTCCAACACGTACAAGTTTAGAGTGGACCGTTGAGAATGTCGTCCTCTCCTCAGATGTACTGATAACGGGAACTAGGTTAACAAATCTTTTGTGTCTTTACTTGAATCAAACAAACAACAAGCGTATTATCGTTAATTAATCAAGTGGGATCCGGTCGAGAATTCTTCCACATTTAACTTTTAACCATGAACAATGCTGTTTCAAGAAGAGTTATGTATTTAGGGATTATTTTTGAAGAAGTGTTATGTATTTAGGGATTTTTTCAAAGAAGCTTGTGTTTATTAAACAAAAGAGATTTCTGGTAAAACATATAATTAAGGTAAACTGATAATATACCAATAAGCTGATAATATATTATTAGCAATTTATATTAATAAAACGATGCGGATACATATTCTTTTGACTCTTATTAACAAAACGAGCTTAAGGAATGAAAACACAAATTGACTCACAAAAATATAATCAAATGCAATTTTTCTAAAGATTGAACAACTTCTCTTTAAATATTTGATTTATTCATTTTCAAAATTTGGTTTACGATATAATCATCTTTCAAAAAAGTAAATTAAAAATTAGTGTGGATAATATTATTCAACAAAATTAATTATTTTATCTTTAAGAAACTTATTTACAAATATCAAAGGCTTAGATTCACCCAAAAAAATGATATGAATTATTGATGATCCACATTTTCTATCGTTTTAATAACTAAACAAAGATTAATATTAAGTTATGGACCAATACCAATATTGCAATTATAATTGTATATGATTTTAGATTTATGTAGTTAAGAACATAGTTTTTAAAGGGATCAAATATCAATAATTTTGCAAAAGAAACATATGTTACACATGTTAAATAGAATGAGTTATCTACTTTTAATGTTGTTATCTGCATGTAATAAATTGTAATGAGTAAATTTGAAAATAATCACATTTCTATTTTCAAAAACCAAACAAAAATAATAAATATAACAACCTGTAAATTAACACAAATAATGTGATCTTAAAAATGATTAAGATAAATGTTATTAACGGCATATTTTGTAGAGGGATTAATATTAAAACAATAAATTATTTTATGCAGAATATATCAAATGAAGCGTGTTATCCAATTTAAAATTATATATAACAAAGTGTAGTGAATAATATTTAAAAATGATACAACTAAACGTTGAAAATAAGAAGTTTTCAAACTATCATAAACGTCTATGAAATATTTTACACAAAATTCGCAAGTTAATCAAATAGTATATTTACTACATTAATAAACCAACTAGTATGCTAATAAATCATCAGCACAATTAAGGGACTGAATTTTAGCTCGGTTTAATGAGAGAATTTAATTTCAAAATTAGGTGGGTTAGCCCTACCTTCCTTTAAATAGTTGCTATAAATACATCCCCATTATTTTCACTTTATTACTTTCTATCTCCTTCATTGACTTTGCTAAGTTATTTCTCTCTCGCCATTACTTTTTCTTCTCAAAATTTTTTCTCTCTTTTGATTATTCTTCAATTTTTCATTTAATTGTGGATTTTTCTTCTCTTGATTTTGGGAATCAATACAAATAAAATCATGATTTATGTACATAAGATAGACATGAGTTTTCTTTTCATTGTAGTAAATATGTTTTGGTTATTTGGTTCTCGACTTTTTAAAAATTTTAAGTTTAGTTTTTTTATATATAATTTATATACAAGTGATAGATCTGGGTTTTCTTTTCATTATAGTGTGTGTGTGTGTATATATATATATATATATATATATATATGTTTTGGTGATTTGGTTACAGATTTTCAAAATTTTTCGATTTAGTTTTTTTTTATATTCTTGGTGTACATGTTGTTTTCTTTTTGTGTTTGTTTTTTTTCAAGACAAACTTTTAATAAAAAAACGGATTCGTCTAACACGTTCATACAAAAAAATAAAAATAAAATGCGGGCAAAAAATCCATTATGAAAACACAACAATAATTCCGTGTTATATACAAAAACATATAATAGTTTCTCCTACCCTGCGTAGTAGGAGGAGCATCTCTCTGGCTTCGCAAACAAGGTCGCCGGCTTTGCATGCTACCAGTGAGGCTTGTAGACTAGATGAATTAAGAGTCTCAGACTCAACAAGTCTATAGAACAGAGGAATGGTTTTTTTTCGGATGGTTCTAAGCATAAGCCCACATAAGAGTCTCGCCTAACCTCTCAATTTCTCATCATCAGTGTTGTAAACTCGTTGTTTTTTTTTTTATTTTTCCCACGTCACTATATAGTCCTATCATAAGAAGTTTAGCATCACCGTCCAATAAATGGTTTCGCAAGTATCTTGCATGAAATGCAAGAACGACATGCGGGTCTTTGATATCCCGTCTCTGATACTCACGAGCGACAATTATTCGCTTGAAGACATTAATCGATATAATGATCAAAACTAAAGATGAGTCTATATAAAGACCGTCGTCTATTCATTTTTCTCATGGGAATAGAAAGTCTTTTCCTCATAGGAATAGAAATTATAAAGTTAAAAGGAGTTTAAAGGCGCGATTTTTCGAACAGAGTTTTTAAGTATTGAGAGAGATGAAGTTAATTAGGCCGAACTTGGGTCATGACTTATCTATCTTAATTAAAATAAAATCATATTATAAAAAAGTATTTATATTACAATATTAATATTTATTAAATAATTTTTTTTTACAAAAATAAAAAATAATAAAATAATAAAATTTAAAAATCTATAAGTTTATAAAAATAATTTATATAAACTATAAAAATTGAAGTTTAGTCATCTGATGTTTTTTTTTTAAAATATACTTGAACAGGTTTTATTTCACAGTTAACTTTTTCGGGTATTATCCGAATCCGTACCCGTAGTTGAACTCATACAAGTATCCAAGGAAAACCGAAAACCCAAAAATTACAAATCTAAATCTGAACCCGAAATTCAGTATAATTGAAAACCCTAAAAATTTTGAACCTGAACTCAAATCCAAAACTCGAAAAACCGAATATTTTAAACTCGATACTCTATATCCAAACATGATCAATCATGATGAAAAATTAAAAATTTAAAAATACCCACGCGATACTCGTATGAATATTAAATTTAATAACCAACAATGACATGAAAGACATAGAAGCTATATATATATGTGTGTGTATGTATGGTGTACATATGCAATTATGTTACATGAAAGATAACATCATATGACTTTCTAAAAAAAGATTAAACTTACAAAAGGACGACAAAAATATTACAACAAATTTACATTCTCATTAACGAAAACCAAAAGCAACACTCCTTGAAGCAATCTTAAAACTCATTTATGTAGAAACATGTATAAATTGTTAACAAAAATAATATTAAATACATTAATTAGTTTTTTATTTTGTCAAAAACTCACGGAATCGGAGTATACCAATAAATTGAATCATGTTTTATTAAGAAGTAATGAGTTTGAATAAAAAATAAAAACATGCATAAATTGCAAACAAAAATAATCAACTTATGATATTTATATGCCAGCTAATTTTAGCAAAGAAGTTTGAACTTTTTTAAAAAATGTTAAAAATTGATAGAATTACAAAGTTGAAAAAAATAAAGATATGATTTTAATTATTTGAAGAAAATAATTTTATAACTTAGAAAATTTTATTTTTATACGGGATGATTTTAGTAAATATGTTACGAAAAAGTTTAAGTTCTTATTGAAATGTTTTTATGAAACTTATACATTTGTAATATAATTTTTTATATGTATAGGTTGAACAAATTAGTACTTTTATATCTAGCAAAATATAAAATCATTAAACTTTAAAATATTACTATTAATGATTATGCCCGCATACAATGCTATTAATGATTAATGATTATGCTCACATACAATACTATTAATAGTAATCTATTAATGATTATGTCCGCATATAATGCAGACCAACAACCTAGTATAATATATTAGAAAAGAATATTTCTAGATTGCAGTTTATTCAACCTCCATGGTAACTCTTATGTAATTATCTCCATAAAAATATTTTGTGGATAAAAAGCTTTATTCTAAAAATCTTCGCTAAGGACGATTACTCTTACGTATATCAACTAATCAGTGGTCGTTCGATTAGTTTCTATGTAAATATATTTTTTCAAACGTTATCATTATTTTATTTATCGGATATAAATTTTAATTAAATTGACCATTAAAATTATGAAAAAGTAATTTATGATCAGTAAAGTTGTATAAATTAGTTAGTTTTTGTGTAAAAACAATTTATTGGAACTTAATGGGCTTCCTGCTTGTAAAGCTCAATCTTGTATAACTTGAGTTAAACTACTTTTACACCAATAAATATATAAAAGCATCGATAGCCGAATAAATGAAACAATAAATCCTTTTACAAACTCCTAAAGGTTTGTAACCGTTGGCACGGGTTCCTTTACCATCTTTAGAAGAAGCCAATAATGCATTGGTTCAGGATGAAGAATCCTAGTCAATCTGTCGATTAAAAGATGAGAGAACCGGGGGAGTAAGCTTCGCGGTTCAAACTACACATGGAACTCGTGGCTCATTCAAAAACAAAGGTGGTGGCGGTTCACTTTCATGTTCGGTATGTGGTCGAATGAGACATATTGCAGACAATTGCTTCAAAAAGATCGGCTACCCACCTTGGTGGAAAGAATCCGCTGAGGCAGAGGCCGCGACAGAGCTGGTCGTGGTTCATTCTCGACGCAAAATGTAGGATGTGGAATGACCTATGTTTTCGTGAAAGAAAACAAAGAAGGTTGGAAAGTGGGAGTACAAGCGAACATGGCAACGATGATCTCAACTGCTGCATCATTGGGAGTTGGACTTCATGTGACTGCTACACCATCGCATAATCCTCCTTTAATGGATGCAGACCGTATCGATATTAGCAGGCTTACGAATGTTCACTGTATATTATTGGTTTGAACGTTTTAAGAAAACAAAAACAATGCATCAAAACGTCTCTTTGGTAAGTCTTTTATAGAATCATGGATTATTTACAGTGGAGCTTCAAATCATATGTAAGGTTCTGTTGAGTTTTTGATTGAGGCTTGTGCTATACCATCGATTCTAATCAAACTTCTGGACGAAAGATTTACCACTTCTCCAAAATCTGGTCGTGTTCGTATAGGCTCATCTTTAAAACTCCAAGATGCTTACTTTGTTGATGGGCTTGAGTGTCAATTAATCTATAATAAAAATTGAGCTTAACATAATCGATAGATTTTCTTCGTCTACAAACATTAATTTTATATTTCAATAGTTTTCCTTAAACATGAATATCATAGGGCCATATGAGTCCACGAAATCTTTGTCGTTTTTGGGATAGTTGTCTTTGGACACCCTTGTTCCAAATGCTCAATGAGCGGTAAAGTGTGAATCACATTCTCTTGTGACATGTTGACCTCCACAGTATGTGATTGTGATTGAAATTGTGGTGGAAGTTGAGGTTGAGGTTGTGGTTGTTGGAGCTGAGGTTTTGATCATGACTGATGTGTTTGTGGTTGCACTTGATGACAAATAACAAAATTGTTATTGGTCATGGTTACAACTGAAAAGTTGGTGGAGCAGCAACTTCACAAAGAGCAATTTAGCGCGATTTGGAGCATCCTTAATTCATTATTTAAATGATTAAGAAAATGGATTCGAAATGCCGCACCATGACGAGAGTCGGGGTTCAAGTTGGGATAACTACCATTAAAGGTCATGATGCTATGTTTGACAGAGAGAAAAAGCAACAACCATTTTAGTAGCATAAAAATTGTCGTGGTGTGTGAAAAGTTCTTAATGGTGGTGAAAGATTTTTCCACAAATACAATATTGGCATCCATGATTTGCTCTCATAGAATACATTTTTGTTTTGTGTGGACGTTTGCTATTGGAGTAATAGAGATAAATACATGTACAAAAGAAACTAAGAGAGACCATATATATAATTCGAAAAAGAAAACATTAGAAAAAGATTTAAAAAAAACTATGTTAAATTTTCACAAATGGAAAAGAAATTGTAAAAGGAGAATTTTTAAATTTTTTTATATCAGCTTTATTTTATGAATGCAGAATTTTCAGCAAGTTATGTGTTTGTAAATTTGGACTATTTTTGTGGAGGGTTCCTACATCCTACGGTGATAGAGAAAAATGGCTCCAATGATACTTTCATCTGGATTTTGTGGTTTCTATGGAATGCGAGGAATCAAAAGGTGTTCCAAGGAGTATAACGGGAAACTGAAAGCATAGTTGAACATGCTATGAATGAACATTCATCTTGGATGACTCTCTCTCTCTCTCTCTCTCTTTATCTTTCTCTCTCGTCTTCTACTCCTCAGACTTCCGAAGCTGAGGTAACAATTATGGTCCTTGCCCTTGGTGTGCAGCACAAATCACCTCTAGTTGCGGTTAATCCCCTGGCTCTTCAATTACTAAAAAATCACGGTTGTAATGTTGCAGAAAAACCTATTGCGTCTTCCTCTGTGAATCGGGCTCTGGAACCAATTCAAGCTTCCTCACCCCATTCTCTTGTAACTATCTCAACAAAGACTACCCCTTCCATAACCCATGAGCCTGCTATCACTCCCCCTGCATTTCAGCCTCATGCCCCAGCTTCTAACCCCCATCCAGATTCCCCGATCCAAGCCCCTCTTTTAAATCTTAACGCAATGGACTAGAGATCTCACCTACCCGAACCCCAACCTAATCCAATCCATCCTCTAACCCCCACGACCCAACCCTTACCCTCTAGCCTCCTTGTTAATGCAAACAAAATGTCTTGGGCTAAACATCTGAGGAAATCAGTAACTAAGTTCATAGCCACTGTGGAACCTGCTTGGAATCGTCTGTTCTTCACCACCAAGTTTGGCTAGCCTTAGCGCAAAACAGAAAAAAATCAAGAGATATCTCAAAACACTCTATCAGAAATTTTTTGCTAATATTCAAGAGAGGGTGAGAACTACTAACAATTTGTTGTAGCTTGTGCAGGTGCAAGCTCTGACCACTCCTTCTTCTACACTGTTCCAGCAAGAGAGAGACCTCCAAGCCAAGTTTGATTACCTAAAGCAAATTGAAGAAGACTATTATAAGCAAAGGTCCAAAATTAAATGGCTTCAAGAGGGTGACTAGAACACTACATTCTTTTATATAGTTACAGAAGCAAGATGTGCATACAATGCAATCAAAATATTTACCTTACCATCTGGTGCCATACTCACTGAACCAGTAGAAATGAGTACTCATGATGTGAGTCACTTACACTGTCTCCTACGCCCAGCTATCCTCTCTCCACTTGATTTCCTTGCCTCCAGCCTCAAAAAACTGCTTAACTACCAATGTCCTGAAAAAAAAAAAGAAGCAATGTATGACATCTAGATCATCCCCAGAAGAGATACAAAATACAATCCACAAGTTAAACTCCAATATGTCACTTGGACTCGATGGACTATCCCCTGCTTTCTACAAAATTTCGTGGAGTTCCTTAGGCCAAGAGTTGATCCAAGGTTTATCTCAATTTTTCTAATCAGGGTTTATGCCAGGTGCAACCAATGCTACTATCTTAACTCTTGTCTCAAAGAAGCCTGGTGCATCTCTAATCTCATACTATAAACCTATTTCATGTTGGAATACCTTATATAAGATTGTTTCAAAGCTTCTTGTGGCGAGACTGAAGCCTCTGCTCCCTGACTTTATAAACCCTTCCCAATCTCCATTTGTAAATGGTTGACTGTTAATAGAGAATAGACTCCTAGTTGCTGATATAATGCATGGTTATAAGAAAACTAAAGGACCTAAACAGATGGAGATCAAAGTGGATATTACTAAGGATTTTACACTTTGCGATGGGAATTCATCCTAAGCAACCTAAGAGATATAAAGGTTCCAGAGCTGTTCATTAGATGGGTAGAGGCTTGCATATGCACACCCTCTTTCTCAGTAGCTTACAATGGTCATCTACATGGGGATTTCAAAGGAAAGAGAGGGTTAAGGTAGTGAAATTCCTTATCCACTTACCTTTTATCCTAGCCATGAACAACTTATCTAGAATGATTGAAAAGGGAGAAAAATAAGGGAGTTTTAGTTACCACCATAAATGTAAGGAAAGCGAGCTAACTCACTTATGCTTTGCAGATGACCTAATGATTTTCACTGATGGCACTCTGAGTTCAGTCCAAGAAGTAATCAGGATTCTAAAGGACTTTGAAATGATCTATGGCCTCTCCATTATCCTTCCAAAGAGAAAATTCTTCCCCTCAACGCTCACCGATGCAGAGACAAGGGATGTCATAGACTCAACTAGGTTAGCTCTTGGCAAAAAGAAACTAACTACCTTAGATTGTGCTCCTTTAATTCAAAGGGTTAAGAACAGTCTCAATGGTTGGTTAGCTAAAACTCTTTCATTTGCTGGAAGGTTACAACTCCTAAACTCAGTGATAGCAGGAATTTCTAGTTTCTGGTACTCAACATTTATACTTCCCAAAAAAGTCATCAGAACAATTCACTTACTATCTGGAGCATTTATGTGGAAAGGTAATGTAAAGGTAGCCACATCGCTAGGGTTTCCTGGGAAACTATAACCCTAAGTAAAGATGAGGGAGGCCTAGGGGTAAGGGACCTGCACAACTGGAATCTAGCCAATGCTTACAAACTCATTTGGATGCTATTTTCAAGCAAGTTTCTATATGGGTTGGTTGGTACATCAAGGAAGTTCTACAAGGCTCTTTATCTAAATTTTGAACAATGAAAACTAGACAGGAAAAACTCCTGGTTAGCTAATAAACTGATTAAGTTGAGGGACAGAGTTTACCACTGGATAAAATTGCATATTGGGAACGAGGAAAGATGTAGCCTCTGGAATGACAATTGATGTGAGCTGGAGAACTTAACTACTTTCCTATCCCCCGAGGGACCAAGTGAAGTTGGGATACCTAAGAAAAGGAACTTAGCTGATATGTGGAGGAATGGCTCTAGGTTTTTCCCTCCTGCAAGGTCAGAAAAGCAAGTCATTATTCAAACTGTTCTGAGCAATATCACCATCCAACAACGAGAAGACAAATACATCTAGAATCTAGGGGATAAATAAAGTGATAGATGCTCCACAAGACATATCTATTTAGTGATTAAAGACCACAAGCAAAAGGTACCTTGGAGGAAATTAATTTTCGTTCTCTGGTGTAATACCTAAGCACATGTTCCAAGCATGGCTCGTTCTGCTCGATCGAAGCCCGACCAAGGATAGGATGTTGGATTGGGGCCTCCAAGTGTCTCTGAAATTCCTCCTATGTGGTGTTTATCCAGAAAACAAGGACCACATATTCTTTGATTGCGGATTCTCTTGGACTATCTAGGAAGAAATTTGTCGAAGGTGTATGTTAGCGGAAATTAGAGACTATGATGGATGTATTGCAACCCTATTACAGATGAGAGGAAGTAAGGATTTGAAGAAACTTACACTTATTGCTTGGCAAGCTACGATTTACTTGATATGGCAAGAGAGGAATTCTCACAAGCACAATCAATTGTATCCGAGTATTGATCACATCCTTGGCTAGATCGACAAAATTAAAAGGAACTAAGCCTCAAGTTTTGGCAAGCAAACCCAACCTTGGCTTCTTCTCTGCTACCGCGTTGGTTCTTATAGATTGCCGACTACTCTAACATGAAAACCCTATATCAATCTCGACTTGAAGATAACATTTATTGAAGAAGTGGTTAGGGAGAAGAAACGTGGATCTAACCGCTTTTTGGTTTATTTCTAATTGATTTGGTTCAATTCAGCTTCCTTTATTTGATTCATAAGCTTATAGTTTGCGTAACTGGCCTTGGGATTTGTATCTCTTTTCTTTCAGTCAAAATGTAATAGAAAACCTTTTAACCAAAAAAAGAATATATTAATGATTATGTCGCATATAATGTGGATCAACCAACTAACATAATATACTCAAAGAAAAAAATTTCTAGATTGCAGTTTATTCAGCCTCCATGATAACTATTATGTAATTGTTTCCATAAAAACATTTCGTGAGTAAAAAACCTTTATTCTGAAAATCCCCGCTAAGGACAGTTACTCTTACGTATATCCACTAACCGGTGATCGTCCGGTTAGTTTCTGTGTAAATTCGATTTTTCAAATGTTATCACTATTTAATTTATCGAAAAGAATTTCTAACTAAATTGACCTTTAAAATTAAGAAAAAATAAATTATAACCATTAAGGTTGTATAAATTTGTTAATTTTTTGTAGAAACAAGTTTCTGGACCTTAATGGGCTTGTTGTTTGTAAAGCTCAAACTTGTATAGCTTAGGTTAAACTACATGTACACAAGCTAATGTATATAAAGGCAGCGATAGCCGAATGAATGATATGAGAACCTTTTTACAAACTCCTAAAGGTTTTTGACATTGTATCAAAGCTTGAAACAAACTACAAAGAGGTTTAAGCATTCATTCTTGGGAGTCTATCTTTTCCTTAAACTGAAGTTCTTATCATTTTGATATTAAATCAAATCTACTACTACTTCGATCAATTTTGATGTCTTCGGTTGTCGTTAATACCTAAAAGCTTACTCCATAGCTGGTGACGACGAGAGAACTCCAACTAATGAACAATCCACAATGTCGAGAAATGAGCAATTATGAGAACTATATCTCCATATGATTTTACATTGGGAGATAATCTTAGAACTTTGATTTCTAAACTATCATTGTGTGGTCGTAACTATGATGAATGGGTTACCAACCTTAGTTTAGCTCTCAAAGCCAGAAAGAAATTTAGTTTCGTAGGTGAATCCATACCGCAATCGAATGAGAATTTTAAATACTATAAACATTGGATCGCTAATAACGCTCTCATAGCCTCATGGATGAAGCTCACCACTGATGACAACATCTCTACGAAATTGTCTCATATTGTGGATGCTCATGAACTTTGGATACTCATACAGAAAAAGGTTTGGCATGAAGAATGGATAGTGGGTTAAACGACTTAAATGGAGTTTGTGATGTGCATGTATAAAGGAATTGCCATTGAGACATACTACGGATGGCTAACTCAATTATGGATAAGCTTAGCGGATTATCAACAAGCAAAGGTCATAGATGAGGTTAGTAAGGAGCATGAAGAAGATAAACTTCATATGTTCTTTATGGGACTTGATGAATCTATATATGGTCTCATAAAACCATCACCATTGGCTCGGTTCCTTTACCATTTTTAGAAGAAAATTACAATGTGATAGTTTATGATGAAGAATACATGTCAATTGGTCGATTAAATGATGGGAGACCCGAGGGAGTAAGCTTCGCGGTTCAAA
This sequence comes from Anastatica hierochuntica, assembly GCA_900406275.1. Taxonomy (NCBI): domain Eukaryota; kingdom Viridiplantae; phylum Streptophyta; class Magnoliopsida; order Brassicales; family Brassicaceae; genus Anastatica; species Anastatica hierochuntica. The sequence goes on from OVAN01002679.1 coordinate 16,966, forward strand.
ATACACATGGAACTCGTGGCTCATTCGAAAACAGAGGAAGTGGTGGTTCACTTTCATGTTCGATATGTGGTCGAATGGGACATATTGCAGACAATTGCTTCAAAAAGATCGGCTACCCACCTTGGTGGGAAGATAATATGCGAGGCAGAGGTTGCGACAAAGATGGTCGTGGTTCATTCTCGACAAAAAATGCAGGATGTGGAACGGTCTCTGTTTCTGTGAAACAAAACAGAGGAGGTTTGAAAGTGGAAGTTCAGGCGAGCATGGTAACGATGACCTCAGCTGATGCATCATCGAGAGCTAGACTTTATGTGACTGCTACACCCTCGCATAATCATAACATCGATAGATTTTCTTTGTCTTCAAACATTAGTTTTATATTTTAACAGTTTTCTTCATACATGAATATCAAATGACCAAATGAGATTATTATCAAAGCTTTTCAAAGCTTTAATATAATATCCACAAAATCTTTGTCGTTCTTTGGGACGATTGTCTTCGGAAACCCTCGCTCCAAATGTTCAATGAACGGTAAAGTGTAATTCTCATTCTCTTGCAACATGTTAACCTCCATAGTATGCAACCACTATTGAAATTGTGGTTGAGGCTAAGGCCGAGGCTGAGGTTGAAACTGAAAAAATTGTTGGAGCCGAGGTTATAGTCATGGCAGAGGTCGTTTTTGCTGCACTTGATGACCAATAACAAAATTGTTATTGGTCAATGGGTGCCAACTGAAAAATTGGTGGAAAAGCAGCTCCACAGGCGCGATTTGGACCAAACTTAATTCATTATTTAAAGATAAAATTACCTATAACAACTTTAAAAAAACTTAAAAATTACTAGAATAAAAACCTTTTACTAAATTAACTCTAATCTTTTGGCAATTTACCATTAAACCCTTCATGTTTTATTTTTCACACAAATTGAAAAAATGAAAAAAAAGCAACTAAAATATTTTAAATAAAAAACTAAAATTTTAAAACCTAAAATGGAAAAAAATTATATATTAAAAACTAAAAATTTATAAGAAAATAAAAAACTATATAAATAAAATTAATAAAAATAAATTTAAAATAAAAAATTATATAAATAAAAACGAAAAATAAAAATAAAAATAAAAACAAAAACTTATAATATAATAAAAAAAATTTTAGTTGATTTTTTAAAAATTTTTAAAAAAGTACATTTAAAATAAAATTAAAAATTAAAAAGTAAATTTTATAAAATTGAAACTAAATTTTTTTATATAAAATAAAATTACAAATTTTAGTTAAAAATAAAATCTAATTTAAAACTAATAAAAACGAATAGTAAAAGTTAAAAAGTAAAAATTTTATAATAAAAGAAAAAGTCATATGATAAATAGTTAAAATGGACTGAAAATAATAAGACATCTTAATATTAATAAAAATAAGAAAATTAATAAAAGTATTATAATTTTATAAAGATATTTAAAAAATTTCTCAAATTAAAAAAAAACTTGTTAAAATCAAATAAAATTATTGCTAATTTTTTAAAGTGACAAAAAGAAAATAAATTTTTTATAACTTTTTAATTTAAATAAATCATAAAAAGTAAACATTGGTTTCTAATGAAAATTTCAATGAACTGAAATATCACTATAAAAGAATGATAAATATCAAATATGATAAAAAATAAAACATTAATACTAATAAATAAATTTTTATTTGATGTTACGGATTGATTTTAACTGTCGTTTAATTCAGTAATTTATTATGCAAATCTGTAGCAATAAAAATAAAATATTAAAAAATAAAAAACAGTAAACAAATCTATAAAACAAATATGTAGTGACGAAAAAAAACTTTTGTGTTATTATACTTAGAAAAAAATATGTGGCATCATGATAAGATAAACTCTGTAGTCAAAGCATATAAATTTGTGGCTCTCCAAAACTTTGTAGCAACATAAAATAAATCTGGAACTATTTGAAGTAAGTGTAGTAATTAACATTTTCAAAAAAGTCTGTAGTTTTTTAAAAAAAACTTGTAGCCAAATTACAGACTTTTTAAGACAACATAAAATCTATAGTGTCGTGTTTTCAAATTTTTTCGATCGAAAAACAAATCTGTTACAGAAAATTTGTGGTATTTTGAAAAATCTGCAGTAATTGCACAATAAATTTGTAGAAAACAAAAAGTCTGTAGTAAAGTAGAATAAATCTGCAATGATTTTTCAAAAAAATTTTGTGAGACACATAAAATTTTGTAGCATCAATGATGAAAAATCTGTGAAAAAAATAAATCTGTGATAGATTAATAAATATATGGCTTCATGTATGTATATAAATATGTAGTTCGGGAAAAAAATTTGAGGTTCCAAAAAACAAATCTGCATACAGATTTATAAATTTTGGAGAAACTAAAGTCACTACAGATTTGTTTCCCATATTTTTTGCACTTTCCAGCGAATTTCATTAATGGCATTCTCGTAATATTGTTTTTTAACAAGTTGTTGGAAGGGTACTATGGGTATTAAAAAAACTCAAATAACTCTAATCTATTGTGATGTTATTCTAGTTATTTATGCCTTTTCTGGGGTTAGTCTAGTTTTTTTCCCCCTTATTTAAATGATTAAGAAAATAGTTTCGAAATACCAAAAAATGGCAAGAGTCAGGGTTCAAGTTGGAATAACTACGGATAAAGGTCCTAATGCCATGTCTGACAGAGAGTGAAAAGACAAAAACCATTTTAGTAGCATGATAGTTGTCGAGATATGTGAAAAGTTCTTGACGGTGGTGAAAGATTTGCTCAAAAATACAACACTGCTATCTATGATTTGCTCTCATAGAATGCCTTTTTTTTTATGTGGACGTTTGATATTGGAGTAACAGAAATAGATACATGTACAAAAGAAACTAAGAAAGACCATATATATATTTGAAAAAAATAAATTGATAGAAAAAGATAAAACTATTAAATTTTCACAAATGGAAAATAAATTGTAAAAGGAGAATTTTTAATTAATTATATTTTGATTATTTTTTCGTCACATGGTAAATTTTCTTATATATAGTATGGAGAAATATGAATTATAAGGAAGTTTTGGAAATAACAATTTTCACACATAGAAAGTAATTAAAAAAAAAAGATTTATTATTAAGTTTATAAAATTATTCATTAAAATTTTTTATCGTCACGAGATAGTGATATGTTTTCTAATCCATATAATTGTGGGATTATTGTTCTTTATGAAAAAGTTATGTATTAGAGGTAAAAAGTAGATATTTTCAAATTTTCACAAAAGAAATTTATAAGTTTCATGTTTGTGAATTTACTCATTTTTAGTCTTTTTATGGAATGTTATTATGGAAATAAACTTAAAAAGGAAGCCCTCTAAATGAAATGTGATAATTTTACTATATCTACTAGTTTGTTAGTCCGCAAATGATGCGAACATAATGAGTTTATAAATAATTATAGATTTGATAAATAAAAAATATAATATTTTGTCACTTCATAAATTATTGGGCATTCTTTGTATAATATTTCGAAAAATCTGGATTCTCAAAATTTTATTTGTATTTTTTAAAATTTTTATTTCATATGCATTTTGTATTTCAGTAGGTGACATATTCTGCATATATTAAAATATTTTGTTGTATTGACATTTGTCTTCGTTAAAAATTATGATATTAAAAAAATTAATCCTAATAATGATGTTAATCTACCACTTATTAAATTTATTATTTTTGTATTATCTTTTTAGAATAGATAATGTGATTATATGATTATTTTTAAATTTGTCGACGTAATTTATTATACACATAGAAACGTGAAAGATATAATAAATTCAAATTAGTATGACTAAAATATGATTTTTAAAGGTTTTTGACATTTGACTTTGTAAAAAAATATTTACCTAACTAAATAAATCTTATATCATCCACTTTTTGACATTAGCGTACTAACGGTTGTGCCGATCAACAACATGTTATTATTTTTTGTTTAGCAATTAAAAAGATATAAATATGACTTTTTGGGAGTGAAACTAAACCTATAATAATTTTAAAAATTATATTTAAAGTAAAATACTTGGCTTTTTCAATAATATAACCCTCATTATTTTTTTTATTATATATATACCAATTTTATATAGAATAAATCAAATATGTAAAGAGAAGATTTTCATTATTTTTAAAAATTAAATTTGATTGAACTTTTTGTAACACAATTTTTTCATGTGTAACCTTCTTTCTTTTTTGCTAACTCTTTATTCTTTTTTTAAGAAATGTTTTTATTTAGTTTTGAAATAAATCAATCTTATCGAGTATTTAAAATAATATACACGTAGTCTCATTTTTATTTATAATAATGATTAAAAATATAAAACCATTAAAAATAATAAAAAATTTAATCTTCAAAAATAAATAGATGTTTTAGTTTAGTAAAAATATAAAGAGTTTTATTTTTAAAAGTATTTATTTGAAAAATATGGAAGTATGATTATAGTTATTTATAAAAATGAGATTATAAATGATATTAATATGTGGGGGAAGCTTAGCCAAAAAAATTTAAACTTTTTAAAAAATATTACAAATTCACAAGATTATTAATTTGATAGGATAAAATATGACTTTAATTACTTAGATAATATTTTGCAACTGAGTAAATTAAATTTATAGAAGTGATTTTAGTAAATAAGATATGAAAAGAATTTAACTTCTTATTGAAATATATTTATGAAACTTATAAATTTATAATATAATATTTTTATATGTATATGTATATGTTAAAAAAAATTATTAATTTTACAACTAACAAAATATAAAACTATTAAAATATTATTGTTAATAATTATGTCTAAATACAATGAGGACTAACCATCTAGTATAATATACTAGAAGAAAGAGTTTTGTAGATTGCAGCTTATTGGGCCTCCATTGTAACTCTTATGTAATTGTCTCCATAAAAACTTTTCGTGAGCAAAAACCTCTATTCTAAAAATCCCACTAAGGAGGATTACTCTTACTTGTATCCACTATCGGTGGTCGTCAGATTAGTTTCTGGGTAAATTCGATTTTTCAAATGCTATCGCTATTTAATTTATCGAATAAAACTTTTAACTAAATTAACCACTAAAATTAAGAAAAAATAAATTATAATCATTTAAGTCATATAAATTTGTTACTTTTTTTAATAGAAACAAGTTATTTGACATTAATGGGCTTGATGTATGTAAAGATCAATCTTGTATAACTTAGGTTAAACTACTTATACATACAAAGCTATTGTATGTAAAGGCATCGATAGCCGAATGAATGAAACAAGAAACTATTTTAAAAACTCCAAAAAGTTCTTGACATGTATCAGAGCTTGAAACTAACTACAAAGAAGTTTAAGCATTCATTCATGGGAGTCTATCTTTCCCGCAAACTGAAGTTCCTATCAGTTTGATATTAGATTAAATCGACTACTACTTGGATCAAATTTGAGGTCTTCGATTTTCGTTAATACGTGAAAGCTTACTTCATGGCTGGTTACCATGAGAGAACTCCAACCAATGAACAATCCACAATGTCGAGAAATGAGCAATTATGAGAACTATATCTCCATATGATTTGACTTAGGGAGATAATCTCAAAACTTTGATTTCTAAAGCATCATTGCGTGGTACTAACTACGAAGATTGGGTTACCAACCTTAGTTTAGCTCTCAAAGCCAGAAAAAATCATTTTCGTAGATGAAACCATACCACAATCGAATGAACATTGGATCGCTAATAACGCTCTCATACTCTCATGGGTGAAGCTCATGATTGATGACAACATCTCTACTACAATGTCTCATATCGTGGATCCTCATGAACTTTGGACAAAAAAAGGTTTGGCGTGAAGAATGGATAACGGGTTCAACAACTTAAAACGAAGTTAGCGATGTGCAGGTTTAAAGGGATTGCCGCTGAGACATACTACGAATGGAAAAATTAATTATGGACAAGTTTGGCGGATTATCAAAAAGCAAAGAAAGTGGATGAAGTTAGTAAGGAGCGTGAAGAAGATAAACTACATCTTTTCCTTATGGGACATGATGAATCTATATATGGTCCCATAAAATCATCACCGTTGGCTCGCTTCCTTTACCATCTCTCTAAAAAGCTTATAACATGTTGGTTCAGGATGAAAAATGCAAGTCAATTTATCGATTAAATGATGAAAGACCCTAGGGATTCAAACTACACATGGAACTCTTGGTTCATTCAAAAAAATAGGTGTTGGTGCCTCACTTTCATGTTCGATATGAGGTTGAATGGGACATATTGCAGAAAATTGCTTCAAGAAGATCAGCTACCCACCTTGGTAAAAAGATCATCTGCGAGGTGAGGTTGCGGCAGAGATTTTCATGGTTCATTCTCGACGCAAAATACAGGATGTTGAACAATCTCTTTTTCCATGAAACAAAATAGAGGAGGTTTGAAAGTGGGAGTTCAAGCAAACGTGGTAACAGTGATCTCAGCTGGTGCATCATCGGGAGCTAGACTTCATGTGACTGCTACACCATCACATTATCCTACTCCTATGGATGCAGACTGTATCGATGTTAGCGGGATTACGAATTTTCAGTGGAAAACATTGATTTAATGTTTGAAGAAAACAAGCTCAATGCATCCAAACGACTCTTTATGTTTTGTCTTTTCTTTCCTTTTCCTTTGTTTCGAGAAAGAGATTGATCAATTCCGATTTTTTCTTTTTCTATTGATTCTTTTCGGATCGAAATGTATGGATCCATGGATCTATGTGTCTATAAAGATCTTGTTTATGGATTAACAAAAATGTGCAAACGCTCTATTTGCCTATGCCCAGTTCCTCCACCACCACGAACTCCCGTTAGATTCAGGCATGATACACTTTTGAGATATTGGGAGAACGATATATAGCTCGAATAGAAAAAAAAACTTCGCTTATTTGCATCAAACTCTATTTTGAGGTCATATCTAGTATTCAGAGTTTGCCTCGATGAAGCTTATCCCCCACCGTCTCATTGGCCAACCTTGACCCCTGTTTTTTGAGGTCATATCTAGTATTTAGAGTTTGCCTCGATTTGGTACCGCTCTCGCAGACCGCACCGAAACAATATTTTACCTCTAGATGTCCAGTCAACGACCTTCAACAAAAGGGTACATGTACCCAAAATAGACACATGTGGGTAGGTAGAGAATGCCTAGGGGCGCGAGACAACTTTCTTTAAGGAACCCATTCTTCTTAGAACTCTATTTCAAAAATTTTAGTGAATTTCTTCCAATCCCCTTAGTTTTTGATCTCGTTATGAAAGAAATGAATGAAAAAAGGAGTAGTAAAAAAAGAGGCGGTATTTGGTTCATTTGTCGTATATGTGCCGCGAGGATCCCACCAAAGCACCTTGCACCTCTAATAGGCCATGAACTAGATCTGAATCATTCTCAATGAATCCATAATAAGTGATCCTATTTTTTTCATCGGGTCCGGGTAGAGACCAAAGGTCTTGAGCGACTGATCTGGCAGAACAACTCCAAGATCTTACTTTCTTCAAAAAAATGAGAATAAATTCTCTATTTTTATACCAAATATCTAATTTTGATATATAACCAAGGTATATCTTTTTTATCAGAGGTTGAATCGATCATCAGAAGAAAAATTCGAACCCCCGACACCGTGGTTCGTAGCCACGTGCTCTAATCCTCTGAGCTACAAGCCCCACTCTATCTAATTATTTTTATGGATAGTTTTTAGAAAATAAAAAAGCATTAAATCCTTAAGCACTCTTTTTATTGAGTAGTCTCTAACCCTTTTTTGTTTGTCTCATTTTTAGAATCAGTTTTGATTCTTCATTCTGTTCAAAAAATTGAAAGTTGGATTTACGGTAGTTCAGTTTCCATTCCCCAAACTGTTAAAAAAACAAAATTCATTTTTTCGCCGATTCTTTTTAGTCGAGCTTCGCGGTCTGTCATTATACCTTGAGAAGTAGAAAGGATTACAATTCCTATCTCGCCAAAATACATGGATTTCGCTTGTAGAATCTTGGATAATTTACATTGGCACTTTAAATCATATGACATGTTATGTTGAGTTTTTGAATAAGGCTTGTGCGATGCCACCGATTCTAAACAAACTTCTGAATGAAAGATTTACTACTTCTCCACAACCTGGTCATGTTCATATAGGCTCATCCTTACAGCTCTGAGATGTTTACTTCGTTGATGGGTTTGAGTGTCATTTAATCTATAATAAAAATTGAGATAAATAAATCATAACATCGATATATTTTCTTCATACTCAAACGTTCATTGTATATTTTAATAGTTTTCCTCAAACATGAATCTCAGAGGGCCAGACAAGATTTTTATCAAAGCTTAAGCTTTTATATAATATCCATGAAATCTTTGTCATTTTTGGGGATAGCTTTCTCTGGACACCTTTGCTCCAAATGCTCAATGAGCGATAAAGTGTGAATTTTATTCTTGTGACATGTTGACCTCCATAGTATGCAGTTGTGGTTGGAATTGTTGTTGAGGCCGAGGTTTAGGTTGTGGCTGAAAAAATTGTTGCACCCGAGGTTGTGGTCGTGGCTGATGTGGTTGTGGCTGCACATGATGACCAATAAGTTGGTGGAGCAGCAACTTCACAAAGCGCGATTTGGAGTATCCTTAATTTATTATTTAAATGATTAAGAAAATAATTTTGAAAGGTCACACCGTGACGAGAGTCAGGGTTCAAATTGGAATAGCTATGGATAAAAGTTTTGGTGCCATGTCTGACAGAGAGAGAAAAGGTAACAACCATTTCAGTAGCATGAAAACTGCCGAGGTGTATGAAAAATTCTTGAGGGTGGTGAAATATTTGGCCATAGATACAACGTTGGCATCCATGATTTGCTCTCATAGAATGCAATTTTGTTTTATGTGGACATTTGAGTTTGGAGTAATAAAGATATATACATTGACAAAAGAGACTAAGAGAGACCACATATATATGTGTGTGTATATATATATATATATATATATATATATTTGAAAGAAAGAAATTGATAAAAATATTAAATGTTCAAAAATGGAAAATAAATTGTCAAAGGAGAATTTTTAATTAATTATATTTAATTATTTTGTCGTCACATGGTAAAATTTCTTATATATAGTATGGAAAAATAGGAATTATAAGGAAATTTTAGAAATAACAATTTTCACAAATAGAAAATAAATTTTTAAAAAAATAATTTTATCGTTAAGTTTATGAAAACTTTCATTTAGAATTTTTTTATCGTCACGAGATACGAATATATTTTTCTAATCTACATAATTGTGGGAGTGTTGTTCTTTATGAAAAAGTTAGGAGTTAGAGAGAAAAAGTTGAAATTTTCAAATTTTCACAAATAGAAAGAAAATTTTCAATTTCACGTTTGTGAATATACTCATTTTTAGTCTTTCTATGGAATGTTATCATGATAATAAACTTCCACAGAAATCCGACAAAAAAAAAAACTTTCACAGAAATCCCTCAAAATGAAATGTGATAATTGTACTATATTTAATAGTTTATTGGTCTGCATGCGATGCGAACATAATGAATTTATAAATAATTATAGATTTGATAAATCAAAAATATAATATTTTATTATTTCATAAATAATTTTGCATTCTTTATATACTATTTCGAAAATCTTGATTCTCAAAATTTTATTTATACTATTTTTAAATTTTATTCCATATACATTGTTATATGTATTTTAATATGTGACATTTAACATATTCTCCATATAGTAAAATATTTTATTGTTTTGACAATCGACTCATTAAAAACTATGATATTATTAACACTAATCCTAAAACTGATGTTCATCTACTGCTTGTAAATATTTTTTTTCTTGAATAGAAATTGTGATTATATGATTATTTTTAAATTTAGCCTTTATAATTTATTAGGCACATAATAACGTGAAATGGATAATACATTGTATTTAATATGGGTAAAATATGATTTTTAAAGGTTTTTAGAAATTTGACCTCATAAAAAGCTATGTTCCTAAATAAATAAATCTTACATCCAACTTTTTGGCAATAAAGTTTGTGTCTGTCAACAATATGTTATTATTTTTTTTACAATTAAAAAGGTAGAAATATGATTTTTTGCAAGTGAACGAAAACTTATAATATTTTTAAAAAATTTCTTATAGCTAAAATAATTGGGTTTTCAATATAACCCTTATTACTTTTTTAGTCTTATATATACCAAATTTAATAAAGAGTAAATCAAATATGTAAAGAGAAGATTTTCATTATTTTAAAAATTAAATTTGATTGAACTTTTTGTAACTCAATTTTTTCACGTGTAATCTTTTTGCTAACCCATTATTTTTATTTTAAGAAAATTATTTTTATTTAATTTTGCAATAAATCAATAGTATGGGGAATTCTAAATAATATTTGTTTAGTCTTATTTTTATTTATAATAATGATTAAATAAAACAAAACCATTTTAAAAAATAAAAAACTAAATCTACAAAAATAAAGGGATACTTAAACTTAGTACAAATTTAAAGAGTTTTATTTTAAAAATTAATTTATTTGAAAAATAAGGAAGAATGATTATAATTATTTAAAAAGAGGAAATTACCTACAGTAACTCACCAATCAATATAAATGAAGGTTGCTATCCGAAAATTGGTTTTTAACCAAAACTAATCTCCAAGAGTAAGGAAATTACCTTTATCCCCTGATGAACAAACAAAAAATCAGAAATTGCAATTACCCTTTCGCCCCGACGAAGTTTGCAACTGAAAAATGGAGGCTACAGACTACTGTCGCAGACTGACATAGAAGTCTGCTCCGTGATTAATTTTATTTTTAAATTATAAATTTAAAAAATTTAAGTTGATCAAAATTAATTAAACACAAACAAGATATGATCATTTGTAAACTATGTAAATTAAAATTTTGTTATATTGAATCAAATTAATAATATTTAGGAATTTTGAAAAATATTGAGATTATTTGATTATATATAACAGACTCCATATGAAGTTTATGTTCGCAGACTGACATCGAAGTCTTCTCAAAGATTAAATTTTGTTTTTAAATTATCATAATTAGAAAAAATAATTTGATTAAAATTTAGATGGATCCGAAAACTTTTGAATCTCTTAGGCTGTGAATGTGAAAGGCGTCTACGGACCCATAAAAATGTCACCATTCAAAAATTTTAATAAAAGATGAGAGATATAAAATATTTATAAGAAATAAAATAAAATATTAAAAACAGGTCAAATTTTTTCTATCCGCATAGTGCGGTTTAACTACATCGATAAGGGTGTGTTTCATATCAATTTCTCAATCGTATATATATACGTACATATATACATATTATATATGTATGTATAACTACTCATATATTTTTGAAAAAATGTACGCGTTTGTTCTATCCAGAAGCATAATCTTTTTTTAAAAAAAATATTTATATTATTTGAATATTATAAAATAGATAAAATTTAATAATTATTTAGTAATTAGTTTACCCGCTCTGCAATCGTCATAATCACTATTCAAATATTAACTCGTACTGTAATTCCGTACGAACTGCACTTGTTCCGCGGTATGCGTTTTTCTAGCACAAACCACAATTAAACCACACCGCACCATCTAATCGGTTCGTTCTGCATCGATCAAACCACAATCACCATTTGGAGCCTTAGATTCGAAAGATCTCCTTCCTCCGTCGCGACCCAACAACCGATTCGATTCGGAGCGACACGGGAAGAAGAAACGAGGACGAGCTAGGAAGTATGCTCCTGATTGCAACATTGCTCTTAGTTTAACTTTGACTCCTTCTTCTTGTAATTCATACAACGGCGGCAGAGATGGTGGTGGAGATAGGCGGGCGAGGAGCTAATGTTAACTCTTCTGATCCACAGGTTAAACGAAACAGAGACGTCCTGATTCCGGCAAGAAGCAGCTCGATGCTTTAGGTACAATTACCAAACTTAAAACTCAAATATTTCTCTAGTTCAAAAACCCAAATTCGAATTCAAAGTCACTACTTACAATTCTACTATTGTGTTTCGTCTGTGTGTGTGTGTGAGTAGGAGGTGTTAAGTTACATGAGCTTCCAACTCAAAACCAATTGGCAATGAATGGAGAGGCCCATATCACTTATATATTAGGTAGGATCCCTTCCAACTTCCGATGTGGGATACTTATCCCTAATACGCCCCCTCGAGATGATGACTCTCTTGGCCAGAGATCTCGTTATGTTTGGGTATGGATCAATAGACCAAATTTGTGTCAAATCGATTGGATCGGGTTTGATTATGTGGATATAGGCTCTGATACCATGTTAAGTTACATGAGCTTCCAACTTAAAACCAACTGGCGATGAGTGGAGAGACCCATATCACTTATATATTAGTTAGGATTCCTTCCAACTTCTGATGTAGGATACTTATCCCTAATAGGAGGAACATGAGGAGTTGGGTTACACCTCGTGGCATTGAAGTTAAAATAAGAGAGGTAATTTGTAACATTCTAGCCCGTAAACCCGGTCAAATTTAAAGTTTTCTTAATTAGGCCAAACAATTAAAAAGTCCACTCCATCTTTTTTTAAGTTATCCCACATTGTTTAGGAAAAGGAGCCTAACCCTAATCCTCTCCCTATAAATATAGGAATCCCCTTAGTCTTTAGAAACCACACAAAACCCTGAAAGCCAAACTTCCTCTTTTCTTTCTGTGATTTTCGAAAACACTAGAGAGAAAAAGAGAGAGAGAGTGTTTGCGAGAAAGAGAGAGATAATCATGCTTGGAAAAAGATTTGAAAGAGAAGAGAGATTTGAAACCCTGGAGAACAAAGAGCAGAAGCTCTTGCAGCCCCTAAAGGAACCTGCAACTGCCGCCACGACCACCAGAGGAAGCCCCGTCGCCATCGCCGCTGCAGGAGGAGCCGCCGCCACTGCCGCCTTTAATGGTGTAGTACTCGTAGACATAACCTTAGCTGCAGTAGGACCCATCCTGTCTTCAGATCCAATCCCTGCAGCTTCCAGAGATATTAGGCTAAGGTGAAGATGTACCTAATTCTCACTGAGTTTAGATTTCTGTTTGGTTGCATTAGTCTAGGGTTAAACCGGAGCAGTATCAAGCTATAAGTCTTGATGCGAATACGTTGCGTGTATTATGTATTGCTATGTCATATTGACTATACGCCTAGAGTGCGATTGCTTGAATTAGTCGCTAAGTCGACATTTCTTTTCTTAGATGAATGTTAGGACTTATTTGCATGATCACATAGAACTGTTAATTAATTCAAGATTAGGTTAATCTGGTATTGCTTGAGAATTATGAAAGAGATGATGATTGCATGTAATTGGATGAGGTGATTTTGCTTGTGTTTGACGGACTGACGAGCCTGTGGAAGTTCTGTATGGCACGTTGAAAGTCATGTATGGCACGTTGAAAGTCTTGTATGGCATGTTGGAAGTCTTGTATGGCATGTTGAAAGTCCTGTATGGCAAGTTTGTGATGTTGTGTTGATTGGTTGTGAATATGGCATGTTAGGAGTTTGCTTGCGCGGTACGCTAGGTAATTTTGTTTGGAGGCTTTGGGTTTAGATTTAGACTTTCTGGAGCTGAATAGGAGTTTGAGAAACGTGGTGTTAGTTGCGTTCTCACTGAGTGACTTGGTTTTCGGGAAGTCACTCACCCCTCTCCCTTTTTCGTTTTTCCTTTCCATGGTGTTCTGACAGGTTAGGAAAACTAGAAGTGACGATTAAAAGTTCGTATTGGTGGTTTAAAAAGACGGTTCTGGTGTACATGTTCAGTTAACCTCGGTCTACTGGGATCGGGTGTTACATAATTGTTATAGAAAATCTCTAAATATTTAATCTTTGAGTTTTTTTATCAAGATTATGAGTAAGTTTTGGTTAAAGTTATCATCTTTCATTTGTTTCCTTCAATGGTAATGGGCGGTAACTTGTGCGTGTTGCTGGCTGGACACGATGGGCAGATTGTTGCTGGATGTGTTGCTAGAATGCTAGGTTCACTCAAATTCTTAACCTTCAAGCAAAGTCATGAAAATCTTCAAGGTACTGACTTTGATTGGTATAGGTCATTCTTGGAAGCTTTGTACTGATGTTGTCTTGGCATGATCTTAAGATTGGTATTTTAACATCATTTCAATTTTCCATGTTGTCTTTTTTGCATTTGAAAATCAAAAATCTGAATGATATTTGTAAATCTTTGTAGGACATGGAGCTCCAGAGATTTATAATGTGGTATGTTTCTTTCTAAGATTCATGTATTACAATGAACCTTGTTGTTAGATCCTTGAATCAATTTTTATCACAAAAGTAAGTAAGGTCAAATATGAACTTGAAAAAAAGACTGAACTTATCAAGGTTTTATATAAGATCCAATTCAGGTTTTTGTTATATGGACTTTTAAAACTCTTTTTTTGTTTTCTTAACTATGAAATTTTTAATGTCTATTGCTTCAGGTTGATCATTTCTGTACTCATCTGTAGTTTACCCTCACAACTACGATTTTGTTCCTATGTGAAGATAATGACCCAATTGATGTGTTGGTCATCATGCAGGTACATGACGATTATGTCTTTTGTTCATATTATTAAAGTGAATGAAGAAATGGAGGAACAGAGGCCGAATTCATCAAGACAAGTCCAATCACTTCTATGTAAGAGGAGAAGAAGAAGAAGAAGAGGATAGTCTTGGCCGAAGTCATCAAGATAAGGCCAAAGACCACCATAAATTGGGGATTAATTCAAAGAAACATGACATGAATTCAAAGAACAAAGAAGCATTCCATGAAATCAAAGAAGTGTCTACCACAAAATCATATTTGGATAAGCATGCGGTATTGAGAATTAATTCAACAACTATGGAATTAATCACAATCATACTTGTATGAATTAAATCAACAATACAAAGCTATTCTTGGAAGCAAATGATGTCATTAACAAAGGGAAGAAGAGGTTTACCATTTCTGAAAATAAAATTCACATGTTGAGTTAAGGAATTAATTCAAAGAATTATTCTAACACATGTGGAATTAAT
This sequence comes from Anastatica hierochuntica, assembly GCA_900406275.1. Taxonomy (NCBI): domain Eukaryota; kingdom Viridiplantae; phylum Streptophyta; class Magnoliopsida; order Brassicales; family Brassicaceae; genus Anastatica; species Anastatica hierochuntica. Next base: position 32,012 of record OVAN01002679.1, read on the forward strand.
TCAAGAATTATTCAAGCAAGTAATTCTATAAGGAGGGTGCTATGTGGTCGATAAAAAGGAGAAGAAAAGAGTTGCGAAATTAGAATCACATGTGCAAGCTAATATATCAAGAAAGACTTTAAGAAGAAACTCAAGCTAGTCGCTGGGTTCTAAGGACATGAGCATATAAGGAAACACAAGTCACATGATGAATTAAGAAAGCAACAAATGGAGTTGTCCCTTTCTCCTTGTTAACGTTGGAGCATAAGGACAAGAAAAACCACTCTCACTTATTAATTATGTGTACTATGATGTCAGATTTATTATTTTGTTTATTCCCTTTGGTTCTTTTATATAAGAACCTATCAATGTATCATTTTAAAATTCAACTAATACAAAATATTAGACAAGTTCTCTCTTCTTATTTCGTGCTCTCTCCTCTTCTCTACTTGTGTTTAACAAATAAACATAATGTAGATAGCTAATAAATTAAAGTTTAGGAGCTGCCATTAAGGCAGCATAATACTTGTCTAATGCTCACCAGAATCTTCTTTCTTTTACTTCTTAAACTCTAGATTAATATTTCTAAATCCTCTTTATCTTAAGTACACAAACTCAAAGTGTTGTGTTACTAAACAAGGATTAGACTCAAACTAGAGTGTTTTTTCCTCATATAATCAGTTTACTATCTAGTATTTGTGGTTATATTTGAGGTATTTTAGGAAGATTCAACCACAAGTTGGTTGTCTCTTCTCTTATTGAGAATGAGTTATAATTATTTGGTTAATGAAATACAATCACAAACTAATTGTAATCTCTCTTGATATGAGACAAACTCTCATAAAAACCAACATGGTATCAGAGCTTGGTTGCTCTTTCTTTGTGAAACTCATTCTCAGATTTTTCAGTTTTATTTCTCTCTCATTTCATCATTTTTTATAAGTTGATTTTGTTCTTGTTGGTGCCAAAAATAATTCAAGGGAATTAATGGTACCAAGAGTTCAAGCTTAAGGGAGGGAAAATAATTTTAAAAATGCTTCATCTCTTAGCGGTATCCACTGGATAATAGCTGATTTAAAAGAAGAATAGTTGCTGGAAATGAAAAAAAAAATTGTTCCATTGGTTTCATTATGTTTAGACCATAAAAAACATCAATTAAGTGTTGTTCTAATGGTTCTGTTTTTAAAACCAGTCCTTAGCACCGGATTTTAAATGAATCTTGGATGTTTTTGGATGCTAAAGCTTCCGCAAAACTCAAGACAACAGAGAGAAAACTCTGTCCATAGGAACTCTTGAGAAAAATTCCTTATTCTACATTCTCCATTTTATTATATTCTCCATCATACTCTCATTCTCCTATTCTCTCATTTTCTGGTTACTAAATTCTCTGGTTACTAATACTCAATATTCTCTTAAGATTTGCTCAATCATAAATAACCTTGAGTTCACATTCTCTTATACTTACTAATTCTCAAATTCTCTTATTTAAAATATGTCCATAAATCTCACAGGTTTTAGAGGCTGATTTTAAGCTCAACAAGGATTCAAAAGAAGCACTAAGAAGGAACAACACAAGGCTTGGAGTTAGGACAATTACCATAGAGCCTACGTGACAAGACCGACCTAGTTTAACCAAGCTGACTTGAACATGGCGGACCCAAAAGAGGCTGACCGGAAGAAGCAGACCCATAATGGTGGCTATGGCGGAAGATCATGTGGAGAGGCAAGCTAATGGGAAGTTATGAATCATCCCAAAGCATGTGTATTGGAGTTAAGGTGTTAGAACACAAGATGTTCAAGAAATTTTCAAAACATGGCTTCAAGTCATGAACAAAACAAGATTCAGCCACAAAATGAATCAAGGCGAATCAGTTTCAAAGTTCTACTCTCCATTTAAAAAAGGCTAAACTCTAAACTTTACCCTAATTAATTTTAAATTTTTTTTATTATTCATTTCCTTAGTTCAAATGCTCATTAAAATGCTTAAGTCTCTCATTTGATCATTTGTGTTTCTTAAACCCCATAACATATACTTTAAAAATTTTCTTTAAATCTCATGATGAAGGTTTAAAGGAGAGGAGTCATGCATGGATATTCTCAAGGGAAACACAATTTGAAACCAAGAGGTCCATAAGAAGAGATATCAAGTCAAGAAGGGCTAAGGGATGGAAACAATGATGAAAGGAGCCGAATTCAAGATCATAATTCAAACAAAGGTCATAGCTCATCATCCACCGTGAATACTATACTCTTTTTCCCTCAATATGTTTTGTCCCAAGAGGTTTTCTATATTGAGGTTTTTTAATGAGGTAGTCATTTGCGAGTGGCAAGATTGACATTTGGTCCCTTTGGTTCCCGCCGACCATGCTTGAGGGAGGGTATTAGAGTGAATGAAGAAATGGAGGGATAGAGGTCAAAGTCATCAAGACAAGGACAATCACTTCTATGTAAGAGAAGAAGAAGAAGAAGAAGAAGAAGAAGAAGAAGAAGAAGAAGAAGAAGAAGAGGATAGTCTTGCTGAAATCATCAAGATAAGGCCAATGACCACCATAAATTGGGGTTTAATTCAAAGAAACATGACATGAATTCAAAGAACAAAGAAGCATTCCATGAAGTCAAAGAAGTGTCTAGCACAAAATCATATTTGGATAAGCATGAGGTATTGAGAATTAATTCAACAAGTATGGAATTAATCACAATCATACTTGTATGAATTAAATCAACAATACAAAGCTATTCTTGGAAGCAAATGGTGTCATTAACAAAGGGTAGAAGAGGCTTACCATTTGTGGAAATAAAAGTCACATGTTGAGTTAAGGAATTAATTCAAGAATTATTCAAGCAAGTAATTCTATAAGGAGGGTGCTA